>JBBPOM010000026.1:0-84574 GCA_038091455.1 Leccinum uliginosum
TTCTATGCTTTCTGATGCAATGCTCGGCAAAGAGCAAGCCGGAGAGAACGACATCGTACTCGCGGAATCGGTGTCTCCCTCCTTGACGCAGAAACCGATCGTCAAACTCCCATTGTCACTGGTGACGGAGCGCGACGATGTGCGAGGTGTGGAAGAAGGTCCGGCGGAGCCGGTGGAAAACGTCACTACGCGGTCGCCCCTTCAAATGCCTTATCCGACTAGTACACCCGCTGTGGTTATTAAGACGGCCCGGGGCTGCCTCGTCGAAGCGAAGTTTCAGGTGTTCGACCGTGGGCAACGGGCGCTTGACTTGATGGGGACCCTGGACGAGGCGGCGGCAGCTTCTCAAGCGGCGGATGTGACGTTGCCTCGTGAAGTCGGATCCTGTCCTCCGAGTCCGCCGATCGAGGGCTCGACTTCGCTTGGCCATCCAAGGGTCGAAAGTGACATCGATACGCATTGTGGCGGCATACTACGAACGCCTCAGGCTGTCCCTATGTCAGCTCTACCGATGTCCGAGACTGATCAGCAAGTGGCTAACCCTGCCCCAATCGTCGCCAACACTATCCAGAATGGTGTAGAGGTCCACGGAGCGACAGAAGTACAGGAAGAGGTTTCATACGAAACTCGATACTATCCGGATGTTCCTCGGGACGACTCTCAAAGCGCGGGGGTGGGTGTCACTGATCCAGCGAAGACCAATGCAAGCGAGCTTTCAATGGTATCTGCTCAGAAATTGACTGGTGAACTGGACCACATGAAGAAGCGCGATGCCGGTGCGATACAGAATTCATGTACGATGTCAAGACCTTCTTCAAAGCGGACGTTGTCGGGATCTATACATGCACCATCAGAGCCTCGGCCAATGTCGCAAATGGGCAATCATGTCGACCAAACCTGCGTCCTGTACGAGAGGCCTCAGTCCGTATCTATGGCAATATTTGTGGAAGGGAAAACCAGTACGGGTATGACCGTGACCGAGAACGCACCTGAACACGGAAAGGACCTTTCGGCTCCAATTCGCGCTGCACAAAGGGCATTAAAACTGGACGTGGAATCCACAGAACCTCAATCGCGAGACAAAAACGATTCCCACCATCGAATGGCTAGGAATCTAGTCTCGGTATTCGAAAGTAAGGTTGAAGCAAAGTCATGTTCACCGAACTGGGCAGCAATGCCGGAGGTGGTAGATGCGTTCCGCATGTTCAAACAAGCACCGAGAGCGAAATCAATACGAAGAGTTTCATCCGTCGGCGAGCATATGAACAGAAGACCGACATTCGGAATAGTGGGTCAGAAAGGGATCGCGACCCATTCATTGAACAATGCATCTGCCGTCGCCAACATGCAGAGTCAGTGGATGCATGGGAGCGGTCTGCTACTCGTTCGGGAAGTGGTCTCGACCGATCCTTCCGATTTCAACCTGCGTAGCTGGTGAGCGTGAACTCGTTCCACGGTTGGGTAAGGTGGATGTTGACAATCTTCTTTAGCACAAACCTGAGCAAGCAGAAAATGGATCGTACGAATGCAATGCCAGTGCACCGAATTTTATACCCCGGAATGCATGATATCCCTCGGTACGTGCTGCAGCTTGGAGAAGTAGCATCTCAAGTTCCGGGTTGACGTCGATTTCAGGTCGATGGCTGGAAGTTCGGCAGTAACTCGACGTCCGAAAAGGTGCGTACGTGACAGTGACTGAAGGAGATGAGTCCGTCCTGAACCCTTTCTGGTCGATTCCGAAGCTTGCTGGTGCCGCGAAAAGAAGAGATAGGATCAAAGCTTGATTACCAAACCTGGACGCCGTGATTGAAGGAGGAGGAGTTGTGCGAAACATTACATTGCTATCACTCAGCCGTTTCGATTTGTATGCTGGTTGCATTTGGGTTTGTCACTTTTATCACATTTGTAGTCTGCTCGAACTGGTTGTTGTAATGGATGTGTTTCTGGCTGTCGTGAAAGGGGGGTCACATGCCAAATAGAGTATTTTCAGACTCCGCTTCTGCTGTGTGGGTGGTGGATTGAGTTCGCTGACCCGCTCGACGTCAAGACTCGTTTCAAGGTTCATCTCGCCGTCCAAAACTACCGTAAGTACCATTTACTGGACATTCTACGCCATTATGGAGAACTGTGACGTGTTGGAATCGTTGCGGGATGCTGGATGGCTGGCTGTATGCACGGATGTCGTTGTTGATCTCCCTTGCAGCCGACAGCATCGGTGCGACCCTCCCTCCTCCCTTGTACCAAGTGTAAATTTACCCCGCAAGTGTGTTCTTCCAGTCCTGCTAAACTTACACTTGCTGACTCTTTCTACGCAAAGCTTCCGTCAACATGCTCATCTCCAAGCAGAACCGACGCATCATTTACGAGAATCTCTTCAAGGGTGCGTGATTTATCGCTTGTTTGAACGTTTGCGTTGGCCTGTTGAGCTGACTGTGTTCTGTTTCTCCCCATCGTACACAACCCGCACGCACGCACTCTGATTTCGAATGGGTCGACGACTATATGCTCCGTTACACTACAGAGGGCGTTCTCGTCGCCAAAAAAGACTTCAATGCGCCCAAGCACGAAGACCTGGACGTGCCCAACCTCGAAGTCATCAAGGCTATGCAGAGCCTGACCTCCAAAGGGCTCGTCAAGACCCAGTTTTCATGGCAGTGGTACTATTACGTGCTCACCCCCGAAGGTGTAGAGTACCTCCGACAATGGTACGTCGTCTAATTTATCAAGGCTTGGTGGCGCTTGCTTATCGTGCGATCACACCAGGTTGCACCTCCCCAACGAGATCGTTCCCGCTACGCACAAGCGTGCGGCTCGTCCCCCGCGCCCGGCTACCGTTCGCCCTGGCGCTGGCGAAGGCGGCGCACCTCGCCCACCTCGCGGCGACCAGGAAGGCTACCGGAGAAAGGAGGGTGGTGCGCCGGGCGAGTACAGGCCGTCCTTTGCCGGTGTTGGTCGGGGTGGTCCTTGATAGGCGAAATCCACAGCATCGTGATAAGGGGGTTCGCTGTGACTTTTTTCTGTTATTCGTCCCTCGAAAAACGCGTGTGTATGAGCGTGTCGCATACTGTTTATTCTGTGCTGTATGCTATCAGGTTTCGTACTAATTTGCGTGTGCCACGCTGGGGCCTTCTATCACCATTTACCAAAATATTCAACTACATTGCGGACAGCGCCCTTTCCCCGTTCTGCTTCGGACGTCTCACTGCGAGCTTCGATGATCTGTTTTGAGAAAGAGCTAGACAACGCCATCGTAGGTCGAGAAATAGAAAAGAGACAGAGTAAGCGGTACGAACCTGGTCTTGCTGCAGTCCGTCGAACCGCTGACATACACTCTGGCCTGCACGATCACTAGCTTGTCGAGTATCCCAAGTACCCCAGGATCGTCCAACAACGACTTCGCTCCGCCGTCGCTATGATCAGCGTCGAGATTTAACCTACCTTCGACGTACGGATAGCGGCGCAACTGCTCTGCGAGGTCCGTCAACCTCCACGACTCGAGATCTCCTCCAGACCGAAACGCCTCGACGATCATCTGGATCGCATCGTCGTGTTCAGAAGATAAGGCGTCAGCAGGGAACGTGCTCGATTTGTTCCTTCTGCGATCACCGGGCTGTCGTGCGAAACGGGCCGCGGGGGCATTGGCGTTGGAAATGGTGGTGTCTGTGTCGATGGTATTAATGTCGGGAGTCCGCTGATGTCTTCCGTCCTCGTGGCCCATGAACGAACCGAGACCGAGATCGAGATCGAGAGGGCGAGGATAGTCGGTCGCGAGCCACACGTACCTCAAGTGGGGCTTCCCTGCTGCTTGATGACGGTATTGCTCGTCGTCCTGGAGGAGCGCATGCAGCGTGCTCACGAGCGAGGCCGCACACCACGCCAGGTTCTGCACGGGCACAGTCTCCATCCTCCAGTGCACGCTCACAAATGGACCGAGGTTGTCAGAGAGGCGGTCTGCGAGGTCGTACAGCGCAGACGCGTAATGCAGGTTCAAACTCGGTTGTCCGGGCGCATCCGCGGGGAAGAGCGGGTGTCGCAGGTCGTAGTTGAGGACGAGGACGTCCACGTCCGCGAGGGATAGGTGGGAAGCGTTAGTGAGGAGAGAGAACTCGTATCCCGTTGGACCAGTCATCAGGTCGAAATCAGAAAGTGCGTCCACGTCAAAGCTGCTCGACAAGAGGCGCACGAGAAGTTCCGAGGCATCGTCCGACTTTGTTGCCTTGATCGAGCGCGAGTTAAACGAGATAGATAGCGTCGTTTCTGGCACAGAAGACTGTAGTCGCCCGAGTTTAGATCCAAGGCAGGACACAATCTTGGGGTCGACTTCTGCCCTTTGAACGACGAACGGAATAGTTTCCTGCGATCCAGTTTGAGTTTCGAGCACTTCGTGACGGTCGTGACGAATGGTATCCAAGGACACGACAAAGCTACTTGGTGACGACGGTCTCTCGCTGACCCACTTTGAGAAACCTTCAAAGTCCATCGCCGGCCATGAATTGGGAGAGTCGTCTAGCTGGGAAAACACGCTCGTATCGTAGTACGCAGAAAACGGCCACGCGGAGCATGCACTCATTCTACTTTTCCCCACGTTGGGTAGTACGATCGTCCGTCCGAGTCGTCGGGCGAGCATGACGAGTTGCATAAAGTGGATTCGGGCCTTGGATTCCTGTTCACCAATGCGGACGGGCAGGAGGAAGCGGCAAGCTCTGTTGCAGTGTGCGGCGTCGAACGACTGGAGCTTCATGTCCTCGCTCTCGGGGACGTCGATGTCTGCATTACGTTCTTCAGGAACGCGAATGATTGGAGGTGGCCATGTGTCGAGCGTCGAGCGACTCGCGTTATTCGCAGCCACAAGAATGCGCTCCCCAGGAGGCTTGTCTGATTGTTCGCCCAAGGGTAGAACGGGTTCATCCTGGTCACTGGCAAGCGCGTACGGATCGCGTGTCGAGGTAGCGTTCGAGATGCCGCTCGCGCTTTGGTTTAGACTGGGATTTTGGACGGGCGCAGACGCGAACGAGGACCGCTCCAGTTCCCAGAGCATGATGTAGAGCACGATGGTAACTACGACCACTGCTATGAGCATTGCGCCGCGCAGAGTGTCCGCCGAGTGGGTGGGCCGACGGGGTCGAACGAAGTCTAAGCTACCGTCAGTAGGGCTCCCTCGAGCTGGAACATGAAAACTGTGTGCGTCGACATTCAAGAAAGGTCGTTTGAACCGCTTCGACCGGTTGACGTTGTGCATCACTTTGGAGGTTCGTCCAGGAGAGCGTGGGAGTTGCAACTTCGCTACGACATTAATGTCAATGATGTTGATTGCACGGTATCGCTCACTCTTTTGAAATCGTATACATTCGTTTCGCCTTTTGCGAATCAGGTTTGATTGTATTGTTGTTGAACAGTCTTTGAATATCTTGCCGCACATGCAGCTGAGCTGCCTTGACACGTCTTGCAGACCATTGCGGACTGTCATCGCATACCCCGAGGGACGGGTCCTCCGTCTTTGTTGGTACTGGAGTCCTGGATTGGTGCTCATCACTGTGCAGAAGATTGTAGTACCTCGTTTTTGTTTCGCCGGCCGCCTGCTGCTTCGAGACCCCAGCCTCAGATTAATGTCGTCAATAACTCAGAGTCTGAGGCTGTCGCTGACGAGGATGTCTTCCCGTTCGTCGCCAGCGAGCAGTTCAAGTACAACTTAATTCGCGATTGGCAGTCCCGTATGGCGTCGATAACCACAGCTTCGCGCCCTGTGCGGTATGCGCTCAACGGTTTTTGAAGCACGAAATAGAGAGTGTAGATCTTACGACCGTGGATTTGTCCTTACTCCGTAACGATCGTATTCCATTGCATATATATCCACAGGCATATAATGCTGCGGAATTTGAGTATGCCTTGCTGTATTCTAATGCCTTACGAGACCTTGCCCGAAAGGGGCTCGGATCAGTTTGGCATCTTTACGAAAAGGGAAAATGCCGCCAGATGCTGTCGCGAACTTTCAGTATTATGCTTATGATAACCTTCCATCGTCAGTGGCCTTTTTTGCTGTGTTTCCGGGGTCCAGGGGCGCCCGGAGGGTCTTCATATACTTAAACCAACCGCGTTGGAATCCACCAACCATGGCACACATGCCATGCCATGTACTATGCCCATCCTCACACCTGCCATTCGCATCTGATATCTTTGACCGCATAGGAGCTACTACACCGCTACATAAGATACTCTTCAGAAGGTTCCATGCGGCCGTGACTTTAGGAAACGGTACGTAGTCGAAACTCCAGGAGTCAGGCCTCAACAGTTTCACCTTTTTCATCAGGTTACATCGTAGGCGTGACATATAAGTCAAGGGCATGTAAGTACTTGTTTGGTATTCCTGCTCCTTCACAATTAATGCTCTTCAAGGCGATCACAACCGTCGTTGCCGTCACAGTGGCTGTTCTGGCCGCCCCAACATCTGATTCTAGAAGGACAAGCAATGGCATGGCTATAGTACCACTCATCAAACACTCTTTGTCGCTGAACACCGTCAATTTTAATGTGCCCGAATCTCATAATGTTGGATCACATACCGCGTATATCGTCCTGTGATGTCCTTAGGCATCGTTTTGCTCATATAGTTCTTTTATATTTCAGCGAAATCATTCGTGGCGGAAAACGTTTTGAAAGGAACATGGGAACGCTGGGTCCTTCTGCTTTGAAACGGGGGTCCGCACTGAGCAGCCAAGCTGGCGTACACGTTGATTCGATGAGTAGTGGGCCTGGCGTTATTCTGGACCACTGGCACCAGCCTCCATCATGGCATGCGACCATTTTTATTGGCACTCCCCCCCAATCCTTCACTGGTAAGTTGTCCCGTGCATTCGTGACACCCATTCACTTTAGTCGCTACTTTAGTCATGCTCGACACCGGTTCTAGGCAAGTATTTTGCGTCGGTGCCATCGACTCTCGTCTCATTCGACCCAGCGACCTCTTTGTTCCAGCATCAAACGGTGATGAGAACTGCAGAAGCCACCGTAACCTCTGGGATACCGCTTCGTCCAGGACTGTCGTAGCCCTCACTGAAGATTTTGATATAGATTTTGAGGACGGTGCGTCTGTCATGGGTCGACAATACATGGACAATGTGACCTTGGGTGGTTTCACCGTATGTTTTTACTGTTTGCGAACATGATCATTTCTGACCCATGAGTAGGCAGACTCTCAGACCATCGGTTCTGCAACAACATACTCTTCTCAAATGGCAGTATCTGAGTTTCATGCGGATGGTATATTGGGATTGGCTTTCCCATTTCTCTCAGAATTTCATGATGAGAGCCCCCTGCTTCACACGCTCTTCGATGAAGGAAAGCTACCTAAATCTGTGTTTTCACTCAAGCTCACAGATTCTGGAGGCGAGCTGTACGTCGGTGGAATGAACGAAGCACTTTACATTGCTAGCAGCCTTGCCTTTACTCCTGTAACAGATGCGGTAAGCGTAAACGCCAGGCGGTAATGGATGCATACTGAGATTATCCTTTCAGGAATACTGGGAATTCACGGTAGATAACATCAAAGTGAATGACAAGATAGTTCTGACAAATGTGCCCGCCATCGTCGACACTGGTTCCTACTTCTTTTGGGGTAATCCGTTGCAAATTTTGGCTCTGCACCAGGCAGCGGATGGTAAGGTCATCGAAGATGGTTACTACAGCTGTGAGTTTCGATCGAATTTGATACGTTAAAATTTTGTTGACTCCCTTCAGTCCCATGCAATTCCTTTCCTTCCATGACTTTTACCATTGGTGGGAAGCCGTATTTGGTGCCTGCCAACGCCCTTAAGCAGCATCAGGTCAAGGATGGCTCGAGCGATTGTTTCAGTGGGACTATGGCTGCTGAGATGACACATGGTGAGATTCTCCTATTCAACATCTCCTCTTCCGTTTTCAGATCCCCATGCTGACCGTTAAACCTGACCAGATACCTTTACGCTCGGATCCATGTTCCTCCAGCACTTCTATACCGTGTTCGATTTCGGCAGCCAGCCACCACGAGTTGGATTCGCAACGCTTGCTAGTTAACGGCTGGTCACCAGTCTTGTCATACTGAAGTTTAGTGCGGTCAAAGCTGGCTGGATCAGTATTGGATAATTAAGTAGCTATTTGTAGTAGCCTGAGACGTACATCCTTCTTTGTAAACTTGGGGTAGTGGAGTTCCAACGTCACGGTTGCAGAGAATCCAGCATCTATACTACAAGTCTATAACGATCTCAGGCTACTCTCCTCACAGGCTCTGGCCGCCTCAGACATACGCAGCGCACCACTCTGGACCGCTGTTGACGCGCGCACATTCGTAGGCTTGCACGAGGCACAAATGCTCTTTTTTTCTAACAGTGTCTGAGTCGTCGTTGAAAATTCTGTGTGCGGCGGAGCCCAAAAGAATCTGGCAGATTTCACGATTTTTGGTCCACAGATCGAATGTCCTACAGATCGACCCCCTCTCGCGGACCCGCAACTCGAGATCCAAGCCAGTAACAATGCATCTCGAGGCTTTGGACCGCGTGTCTAGAAAACAGGAGTAGCTTCACAACATCCTTGAGTCATCAAAAATCAGGTTGCGGAACCAGTTCGAGCTTCTCGGCGATTCTGATTATAGGGTTAGATCTCAAACTCAATGGCCAACAGCGCAGATTTTCGCACACAGCAAGATCTGATTATCAAGACCGTTCACGCTGTGCGGGCCGCCGCCGGAGAACTGGGGCACGTGAACTATAAGCCGGGCATCAGGTCTGCAGGGGTTAGAATCGACGATGTTGACAAGAGTCCGAGATTACCTGGGGATCATTGAAACCCTCGATCACTCGCGATCAGGTGTTGCAACGTTGAATATTTAATTTCAATGTTTTTTTACAGCAAACCCGTGACTCCTTGAAGCATTTGGTGAGGAAATTGCTGGCACAAACACCCATGCTCGTCACGGAGTAGCTGGTATCGTTGGGTACTGATGCCGTAGTTGTCCAGATGTCAGGCATTTGGTTCTTTTGTCCGGTTCTGCAGATAGTAATGCCTGAAGGGACAAGAAAACTGAGATGAAGTTCGTAAATTCGGATAAAATAACACACCCGTAACTTACAAAACGACCACTGCCATCGTTCGTTTCAGTAACAGATCGGCTACGTGTATGTTATTACAGTTATACACGCACAGCTACCACAAAAACGAATAAAAAGATTCCAGGTAACGTACATCTCCAGTAACTAACCGACCGACCGGATGGACCTTTACTTGGTCCCGCTCGCCCAGATAGATCGACCTTTTTCGTCTTAACTCCTGCTGCAAACATAAGCACCGTCAAAGCATCAACACGCACGCTTTCCGATAACCCAAACCTAATGATGATGCCCGTGCGACCCTGATCCCGAACCACTCGGTCCATCCGGATGGACGATCCCAGAGACGCTCGAAAGGTACGTCCCCCAGTCGTTCACCCTGACCGACAACAGAGCAAGGGAAAAGGGAGTAGCCTCAGCGAGCATCCACATCAGCAAAATAAAAACACGCACCCGAAACTCGTCGGCGCACTCGACCACATCGCCATCGTGTCCGAATCTACGTCAAACATCCCGTTCGCAGTCGTCGCAGTCGTCGCGGGCATCATCATCGACGGCGGCGAGGGAGACAACGACGTGCCACCCCCACCGACACCACCCAGGACGCTTGCGTCCATGAACCCATGCATATGTAAATCGCTCCCGTGCGTCTGCTGCGCACCAAAACCAACATACGAACCACCTGTAATCTGGTCCAAAAACAGGTCGTCAAATGAGTAGGCGTTCCCCCCATGCCCACCATGCTCGTAACCATGTCCGGCCATCGACGGGGTCGTGCGCTCCGCACCTCTCGACGACGTTGACGGCAACGAAGACGAAGACGAGAACCACATATTAGGGGATGAGGGTGATTGCATGTGCCCAGAAGTAGTCGGCACAGATCCACCGGTCCCAAAAGTCACCTGCCCGTGTAGTGGAAGCCGCCCCAGATCATTGCTATAAACCGGTAGTTTGTAAGGCTGCTGCGGGGATTGCGCGGGTGGTGATGGCTGAGATAGCTCTGACGGCGCTGACTGCTGCTGCTGTGATTGCGGTTGACGAGGGTGCTGCGCTTGGGTATGCACCTCACGCGAGATTCGACGCGTCCCAGCGATCGTCCTAAAGCCGTCCTTATTCGGCATGGACGTCCGTCGCGAATCTGGCGGTGGACTGTCGGAATCCCTCTCGCGCTTCGTTCTCCCGGGGCTAGGTTGAGGGAGAGGAAGATCCCCTACGGACGCGAGCTCGTATAAGATGTCCCTAGAAAAAAGTCGGCTCAGAGTAAGTATCACATACAACGATCCGCGTTGGTATGCCACGAACCAGAGTCGACCTGACGAATGCCACCTACGGCAACGATCAACTTCCGTCGCGCCCGACGAAATACAAAGTACGTACCGGCCCTCACAAGCTTTCAAAGCTCCCATACACTTGTGCACGTCAGCCATCTCCTTCACCGGGTCCGTAGAAAGCCCAGACCGCTTCCCTCCCCAGATGTTGAGCAAAAGCACGATCCCAGCAGTAAACGCGGGCATCTGCCAAAGTGCAAACAAAGTCAACGAAACCCGCAGCAAGGCATGCAGAGTTCTCGCGCATACCTGTAGAAAGGGCACGAATCCGCCTACACGCTTCCTGTATATATCGATCACATGGCTGCACGAGCGGGCAGCGTTGGTGCAGATAGCAAGAGAAGGGAACGAAAGGGGGGAAGGTTTGCGGGGGGAAGGTATGAACGGTCGATGGATGAATATTTGAAGGTAGTAATAATTCGCATATAGCGTAGTGGACTGCATCATGAAAGGCGTGTTCGTGTCCCGCGTAGGATCACAGCGCACTGCATTTGTCATCTCAGATGATCGAAATTGACTATCGAATGGTATGGCAATGCTCACGATGATCGGGCACTTCGTCTATCCATTTGTTCAAAGAAGAATCCAACTCAGCCACGATATGTTGTTCCCACTGCTGGCCGACGAATCCCAAAAGGATCTTCGACTTGTTGATCGAGTACTAGCCAACAAGCGTTAGCACGGCAAAACAAAATTGCACGAGCAGAGAAATAGCATACAATCGTTCTGTGAGCAAACGACAATATGTTGTATAGCTTTATGAAGCAGATAAAGAAAGAGATCGTAGAAGGCTTATCAACCGGCTGTTTGAACGCTTGTTGTGGGTCGGGATGCTCCCAATATTCGTCGTCGCAGTCGACAGGATAATCAAGGTCGAAACTGCGAGAAACGTGTTGGCCAAGAAACACTAATGAACATAAAATTAGAGCTTACTCTTCATCTTGGATCGCACTTGGCCGGCCCAAGGACGTGCTCATCTGACGATCGAACATAACCAGCACCCTACAATACAGATAAGCAGACGCCCCAACGAGAAAGAAGATCAGCATGAATACCAAAACGCCCTCTTCCATAGCTCGCCTTCGACAGACAGTTTATCGTCGTATGACTTGCGCCTATGAGCGCCCACGTCTTGTGCTAGCCGAATACCTACTCCGACGATCGTCCAACACGCCTGCGGAGCCGATGTTCCTTGCAAGAACAGCACACACAGCTGTCAACCACGAAGCCCCAACAGAAATCAAAAAGCGAAGCCCAGAGAGCGACGGAAGAGAACACGCACGCAATAGGTCTGCAGGTCCTCCAAGCAGGGAGGCCCGAGCAACGTCTTCCTCACCATCTGCACTTGCTCAAAGAACTTCCATCCCGCCGAGTGCTCCACAACCTTGCTATCTACATTATCCAAGAAAACGCGAGGGTCGTCCGTGTAACGCGATGCGACCGCACAGATGAGAAGATAGACAGCAGCAAAAGAGGGATTACGTAAATGTACACCCTGGAAGATCTTGCGCTCGAAGCTAGGGCGGTGCAAGAGAGGCGCCAACGGATTCACTAGCTCGAAATAGATTTGCAGCAACTTCATACCTAGCTCCTCATCCGGGAACGTGTATTCGGGCTCCTCGATGTCTCTCGCCGCGAGTTCCCACTTGAAGAGAGAAAGGGAAGGTGGGGACTCTGATTAACACCGCATGTCTTTTGGCAAAGACTAGTATGCATTAGGCCCTCACCGGATATGAATTGTCCTCGATTGAATGGAAGAAATGCTCCCGATTGTCGTTGGTCCCAGTGACTTCTTTCTTCAAGTCGATCGCCTTGCGAATGAGCATCACACCACTGGATTTCCCGAAGAAGCGGGTTTGGTTACGGGCGGATCCCAAGCTCATCGACTTTAAACTATTGGAGAGGCGTAGCGTGATGGTGTCCTCGTCGTCGGTCGGCACGAGATCTTCAATGGGGGTGTTCGCGCTGCCGTATGCAGGTGCCGTGGTGGCACCCATGGTATGCCCCGACGTACAAGCACTCATGTTGCTCTTTTGCCACATCTCCCGATCTAGCCGGCCACCGCCTAGCTCGCGCGAGAAATCAGCATCCGGACAGACCTAAAAGGAGGAAGCAAGGGGGAAGAACACGTTCATATCGCATGGCACAACACTAGACTGACTGACAAACGACCTACCTTTTGGAGAAGCCTTTCCATTTTCTCCAGACGATTCTCGAGACTCTCCACATATCTGGAGATTGGGGGGAAAGACGGGGATCAGCGGCGTGGAACGCAGAGCACAACATACAACACATACCCTTTCGGAGGACCACGTTTCTACGGAATAGGATGGGGCGGAGTCAATAAACGTTGGTGAAACAAACAACAGATAAAGCCGGAAGAGATTGGGACAGACCTTTGCCGCCTCGACATACGTACATTCCAAAGTGTACGCAATGCAATTAGAACATCGATTGTTTGGCATCTGACTTCCATCGCCTGTTAATGTATGAATTCAAATCAGCTGGAGGAGCACACGGAGAAAAGGGGCCGGAAGGCATAATACACGCTTACATCGAACTGCCAGGTACGGAAAGATTGCATATGTAACGAAAAGTCGTAGTGGGTTAGTCGTCCTTCAAGTGCACCTGACCACTGAGACGAAAAAGGGGGACTGACTCTTCTTACGGCGACAGGTATCGCAAGCCCGTTGAACTCTCCGCTTCTTGTTGTCGTGTACCGCAGTCGAGCCGGGGTTATCGCCATTGTCGTTGTAGTCCTCTTCAGCAGAAGACATGATGGGTCGCTGTTCGTGTGTGTCGATGCCACTAATTCAGGGTACTTGAAGGGAACGCGACAAGCTCTTGATATCGCAAATCGAAACACACAGCGGAGTCACGGCGGCTGAAAGGACCAGAGGAGGAAAGGTGGAAGCTGCACAGCCACATGGAGCAAAAGTCTCCGCGGATAGATCTGTGACTTTCAGCCAGCAGTCGTGTGAACCTAGCGACAAGATATTTCACGACTTTGCTTCGTTTGATCTATTTTCTTCGGACGATGGTCCCACCCTAGTCAGACAAAAGGATCTGAGCACCAACCAATCTCATCCAATTTCATCACAATTCACGACTTCGGAAAATGATCTTGTCCAATAACTCACGATCTGATCCGTCCGCGCGCACGCGTGATGAACCTTCTTCCTAATTACAGATTACGCAGCAACTTGGGGCCGAAGTTCGAGCTCGGGCTGCCCGGATCAGCCAAGCCGACCAACCTAGACCCAGTTGATTGATATTCGAATTCAAATCTGGTTTCGCCGTTGGATCCCCTATTCCACCTCTGGACTTTTGCAAGTTGATTTTCAATAAGATAAAAAAAAAAAGACAGTACCGCAACCCTCACTGTGCCCTACCCGCGGTCATTTCAGTACTGAGATTATAGTACTTCCGCGGGTTTGCAACACCGGCAGCCCACATCTCGGACCAACTCGAGCGGTAAAATGTACAAGTATCCAACGTGCGTGTTGTTACGTACCTCCCAGTTACAGTCCGTTCCAACTTCCCACTCCACGGGCAACCGGCACCAACGGTTAGTAACTTACGACGAGGGTAACCACCACCAGTCGCAACGAGCCAGTATGAATTAAACATTATTTAACCAATACACTTTGTCAACAGGGCAGCAACTAGAGCAACAAGCATTTCGCGTTAAAATCAAAACCAACAAAAAAAAGGGAATCCGAGCGACCGGCGGAATGAAACCTCATGGCATGCCAGGAAAGAAAAAAAAAAGCAGGAAAGGAAAAAAAAAAGACAGGCAACTAAGTAAAAAGATTATATACTAGAGGAGCTCAACTATTGTTACAAACCACCCGTAATAGGAACAAGTTGAAGGAGGGAATATGATCGTGAATGGTAGGAACAAACTATGTGATCGGATGGGATAACTGTGTGGAAAAAAGCGAGAAAAAAAAAAGAAACCGACGAGAGGCAATATGACGGAAATGTCAACAGGTGCAACCAATGGTATGAACGGAGAGCGACCAAACCCACAACTCTGAATCCGTCAACCCGAATTCAGAGATGCAGGCTCAAGTGGTGAACATGCATATGTTAGAGTAGAAGCAATGAAAAAAGAAAAAGGGGAAACAGGGAGCGCCAACGATGACAACGAGGCATGAGTATCGACAAGCAAGAGACGAGCATGTTCCACACGATGGGGATGATGATGAGATCGAAAACAAGAGCGAGAGCCGCAGGGACAGAGAGCGCGTGAGAGTGAGCCAGAGAGAAGGAAAGAGAAAGTTCAAGACGGCGACCAGATAATTATTACAAGATCCTAATTGCGGGGGGAACGATCCTGAGTCGAAATCTGAGCCGACGCGCGACTCACCACCCCGAATAGTGGTAATCATCGGCCCAACTTCGGTTCCGTGCCATGGCGCGACGCCTTCGTTCGTCCCTGTCCTGTGCCTCGGCGCTTCTCGTCGACGGATCCCTGCCGCCGTCGCTGCCAGTCGAAGTCATCGGTCGCACGCCGTTCAACCCTTGCGTTGCTCTCCGCGCGACGAGTGCCGGGTTGGTATTACTGCTGACCTGACGTTCCCACAACAACTGTCGTCGCATGCTCTCCGACAACTCTGTCTTGAGCATCCGTCGCCGGGTAGTCCGAGGCGTCATCGGCGGCGCGGCTGCTGGAAGGTTATATGGATGTCCGAGCGGAATAGGCGCAGTGCGCGAACTCAACAGGCCGGGGCCCATATCCATAGCCACAGCCTGGATAAGATGAGACGACGTCCCCTGCTCAGAAGTTCGGCGTGACATCAATGCTTGCAACCTCTGGTGAGCAACGCTCTGCGACATTTGGATTTTGTCTTCCGCGTCGTCGCCACTGTCGTCCTCCATCTCTTGCTCCTTGGGAGGTCCCTTGGGGCGGTATCCATTTTTCTCGCTCTCCTGTGGTTTCATGCCAGACGATGCCTGCGATCTCGAACTGCTAACGGCAGTGATTTGTGCCGCCATCGGGAGCGCAGCAGCGCTCTTACTCGTCGATAACCGAGGTGGAGCATACGCACTCGTACTCCTTTGCGGCACCGGCGCATGTTGATGCTGCTGATATTGACGTGAGATATCAGCCGACGACTGACTTGTCCGATACGGATGGTTGGTTGGAAGGACCGCAGGGTTGGGGTTCATCAGCTGAGACAAAAGCCCCGATTGCGTGCGGTGGAGGTTCGAGTAAGATCGCTTCGGGACTTTGGCAAACAGATCGCGTTGTCGTTGAACTTCCAGGGCAGCTTCGCGTAGTCGAGTCTCCTCAGCCTGGCGCGCCTTGTCCTCTGCATCCATCTCCTCAGAGGCCCACCCTTCAGAGTCTTCTCCGTCTGTTGTCTCGTACTCGGACGACAAATTCGCAACAATCGCCTTCCGCGATCGAGCGTTGGTGCTTGCATTGCCATTCGACTTGGCCGTTGCGTTCGGCTTCGGCTTCGCATTCCCTTTTCCGTTCAGCCCAAGATTGCTAGTAGTGGGCCGACCATTGGCAAGCTCTTTGGATATCACGGGCGGGTGTGCCTGTAGAGGGGATACCTTGGTGGGCTGGACAGTCGTAAACCCGTTGACTATGGGAGATGGTCCCGCATTCCCCTTGTCTGTGGAACCGTTTGCCGACCTCGACCCATTGGAGGACCCCGAGCCGAAATTGAACATGGCGCCTTTCTTTTCTGTGCGCCCCGCCTGTGGATGCTGATGTTGCTCCTGCTGTTGCGTCGACAACTTCCTAACTATCGATGGCGCAACAAGTTTCGCCGAATGGGACCGCTTCACCACAGGACGCTTCCCGACTTCCTTTCCTCGTTTTGGCTTATTTTGACGACCGTGCCCTGGCTGCCTCGCCCCAGCTCCTCCCGCAGCCGTCGTCGATCGCCGATCCTCCTCTTCCTCTTCCTCCTCCTGATCTTCGATTTCCTCATTTTCCCCATCCACATCAGTCACGACACTCTTCATCTGGCTTGATACGGCGCTGTTCGCTTCGAATAAGTCAGAAGGAGACTTTCCACTCGCAGTCGAGCCATCTTCCCTTTCAAGGGATACATTCTCGGGAGATTGCTGGAGGAAGAATCGACGATCTGACTGCCGGGATAACGAATCGTCATCGGGAGTGCGGACCGGAGCATGGGACGACGATGGATCAGAGGGCTTTAGCGAGCGAGACGGTTGGGCCGGCTGCTGTCCCTTGAACGCTGCCGAGGGTGGCGTCGGCCTAAGCGCGGGCGGAGGCAGAGGGGGTAAAAGGAACGTAGATGGTGGTCGTGGAGCGCCAGGTACATCGTCATGTAATATCGGCGTCATTGGTGGGGTGGGATGCGGGGTAGGGTTGACGACCACGACGCGGGGAAATGGGGACTCTCCAGAGACAGGGAGTTGGACGAGGGGGACGTTGAGATCCAATAAGTGGGATGGCTGCCGTGCCGTGGGAGGCGTTGACAGTGATGCCGTGGTGGTAGCGGCAAAGGATGGCTTGCGCTGGGGAATAGTGATTTGGTTGGGTAACATGTCAACAATCACGCGCCCGACGCAAGGCGTAGATTTGCCACGGAGGAAAGAGGTGGGTGGGATGGGCGACCCTGAGGAATGCGGAGATATTCGTGGGCGTTCCGGGGTTGACGGGGGAACCATGCTAGGCATTGGGGGTGACAACGGTGATGGCGATGCCAGATCAGAAGGCGAGGGCAAACCGGATGCAAGGACTACAAGAAAGGAAAGAGGAGCGGGTAAGCGATGACCGAAATTGCGATGCACTCGTCAGATTTAGGCAAGGAGGTTGCTCACCCTCGATATTGAGTGGGACCTTCTCGTCAGCGGTGGCCACGAAGTACGAGGAGCGACATCGCTCGTCCTTTGTGATACACTTGGGAGTGGCCGGATGCTGTGGCTGGATGAGCTCGCGATACCAAAGCCGCCACGATATGTTCTCTAGGCGACGCCCGTCCTGTACCGACTCTTTGCACTTTGTGAAGACTGATAAAGCAAGAAGTCAGAGATGGGGTGCGTAAAGGAGTAGGAATGAGGGAGCTGACCTGTCCAGAGGCCATAGAGCGCGTCCTGACCCTGGAGATCCCTGACAGCCTCTGCGGTGACGGAGAGGATGGGGACGGGAAAGGTGGCCAGCATGGGTTTCCAGAAAGGAGCGGAACTGGTACGATAAACGAGACGGATATATAATCAATCGTTTGGAAACGGAATAAGGGGAGCTAAAAATCGGAAGGCCCAGAAGGAGTCGAACGTTGGTCGAAACGATCACGGTTCCTGGATGATGCAACCGACAGCGGGTGATCCGTGGGCGGGGATTTGAGCTCGTCGTCGCTGGCGATGGCGGCGGGGATGGGCGGGGAAGGGCGGGGAAGGAGAAGACCACGCGTGCGTTTGGTGAGAGAAGAAGGCTCGGCCTTGTGAGCGTCGCGCACGGCCTGGCGTCCAGTTGCAAATTGCTCCCGTTCACTCGGCCCGTCTCCGCCAAATTATTTATTATATTATATTATATTATATATCTATTTATTTTACCCTCTTCGGAACTATTTCTCTACTTACCCGAACCACACTAGTACTGCCCGCTAGTCAGCGCTAGTCAGCCTTTACTAAGACTAGCAGCAGCTACAGGTTGGTCACTGGGCACATTTCACATTTCATTATCGTTTCCTCACCTGATCTTCACATAATGTCCGCCAACACACTGCGAACGCTGTCCCGTCCACGGAACCCCTTCGAACCCCAGTGGCAATTCAGTATATTCCGACTCCACCCGACCGCATCACAGATCGTCGTGATCGATGGCCCCCAAGGCACATACATGGAACAATGTGCCTAGGAACTCACGTTCCCTCATGGAGATGCGGCTGGCTCAAACAAACATTTTAGCCGGCCACCCATAAGTTCAGTATCTATAGGCACGTGCCACCTGCCACGTCTTGTCCAACGACCTTGTCTTGTCCACGTAACAAGCCGCCCAATCAGACAAATCGGAGCGCCCCGTGACACTGTATACATATACTGGATTGCTCATCTTTTTACTACTTACAATCAACGGTTGCGCTCTAGCCAGCCGCGTCACAAAAGTTGCGCCGCAGCAATACGTATTATTGGCCGTTGGCATTCAGACTTGAAACCGCAACGCACCCGATCAATCGGACGCGACCACCTTGGACCGCCCGCCGCCATCAGCAATACCCGAGATTGACATAAGCATGGGCCGAAGAATCTTGTGACACAATTGCTGCGCCCAGAGTAGCCTCGAACGGACTCATCACGAATCATAGATGCTTGTCAGTCATAATATATCCACCAATTGCGGTGTGTTGACTTGAATTCGACACAAAGGGAAATTCCGGCATGCGTGGGGAAACGTGGGGACGCCATCCCGCGGCCGCGGATTTGAGACGCGGCCGCCCCTTCTTCTCAAGTTTCGGGCAACCCGTCGCACGCACATCACGGGGATCAAAGTGTGGGGTAACCATAGTGTGCAATCATCATGCTGGTAAGTAAATACATATGCATGTCATCATCTCATTTCGGCTCTGGCCAGACAGACAAAAAGCAAAAAGAAAAGAAGTAGAATGTTGCGCCCCGGCCCCCGAGCAGGCAACCGATCATGTGGCGGAACCTAACCGAATGGTGGTCGACCCCAAGCCTCGTGTCTCGACCGTACAGCGTACATTCCTGACACACTTTCGGCATATTGGAAGCCCTGTTGAAGATTAAGATTTCGTTTGAGAACGACACCTCCGAGTCGAGAGTCTTGCCTTGTCTAGGAACCACAACACGCTTACATATGTACCTTTGCATGGCAGTAACGATAACGTAAGCGCCCGGCAAAACTTCCAAGCTGAGGACCCTTTCTCCCCTTTTTCCCACGCCACGACTCACATTGGGCGCGCTCAGGCTCCGCCCAGTCGCCACGAGGCTGATCTTTTCCAATTTGTGGAGGCTTGTCTGGGCCACCAGCTGACCTCCTCATCTCTGCCGTAAAAACGAAGCTGGGTCCACTACAAGTTGAATATTGCCATTGAATGACTGAATATCCATGGTCCGGACTCCGGAGCTGTCATAGCCGGAGCCAACCTGGCGAACCAAGTCCAATTGGTCCAACTCGGGTCTACTGCCACACAGGGTAGTCTAAGCCAAAACCAAAAAGTGAGAGCTTGGCTGACCAACGTTGCGTGCCAGCATCGACGGCGCAAAGTGGCTGCAGGTCACCGGTCCCAGAAGAGGTTTCGCACGAATCATGGTGCGGCACAACCATACTTTTTTTACTGTTAGTCGCCGATCTACAATTGTTCACCCGGCACGGCATTTCTTTGCCCAAAGCGTCGAGAGCAGACCGGGACGATGGCTCGCCGGAGGGTCAACCGGTCACGGATGACACTACAAGTCGGTTTACATACCTAATTCACGCCAGTGTGGGGCTCAAGTCTGCCGACTGGTTGACTACAATGCCACGTGAAAAGCGCCAGGGGATGTCGTTCCATGAATTACACAATTTACAGACCTTATGCGCATGTCTCATGTCATGTTTTGTAAAAACCACTACATAAAAAATGTTGGGTAGGGTACCAACGCACGAAATTTTACGTTCGAGGGATGAGTCGACGTCGTGGGCGCGTACAACTGTGCAGGGTTGAGTCTGACAGCTGGAGAAGTGAGACACGAAGCGTCGCAGCCGTAACTACATATATTCCTGCAGTTCGTTTCAGTTCGAACGACTGTGCAAGAATCTTGAAATATTCAAGTGTAATTGTCGTGATCGCTTGCCATCGTGAAAGATAGTAAAGTGACAGAATTGCCGAGCTGGGCTTGGTCCGTGCAGCGTACTCGAGATCCGGGTGAAGAATGAGGATTGATGAATGACTCAACGGACATGAAGTATGTATACTTACATTATATTGAGTCACCGCGGAGAAAGCTTTGCAATTAGGGGCGGGCGGGCTCGTAACCTAGCGGACAACGCGAGACGTGTAGATACAGTTAACCCGCCTCCTAACGCACACCTGTCCGCTCAAAAGGTATGGCTTGTAGAAGAGTATGGGTTATTGGAGAGACCGTAGGGCGTCAAAAAGCCGTTCGGAAATCCAAAACCTATGAGGGAGTCAACTGTCTATCCAGACAGACGCCGGGCCAAATCGAAGGTGCGCTTCGCTTTCCTGAAACTGTCTCGTCAGTTGTGGGGTGAAGATTAGCATCGAAATTAACGCATTTTTCAAACGTATATATGGAACGATCCAGATCTCCAGGGAGACCACTGGAAGTCGCACAATCTCTGTGTCCGGCTGCGTTTTCTGAAATAGATGAACATAAGCTTGAGGTGTCACGACCGAGGTGGGCCACTGGCCCAGGCTCTGACCAGTATTGATAACCTAAGTTACGTTGTGGACGACATGGAGATGGCCATGCAGCTAAGAACTGCACTTTGAAGGACCACGGTCAGACTGAAACCTTGAGCCTGATCAGTCCGATGCACAGCATGGTTGTGATTTTGTCGCAGCAGCAGCTTCGAGCCTTCAATCCATCCGACCTTTCCTATTACCGTTGAGCCACAGTCTGATCGAGTTGTCCTGGATCGGGGGCTCGGGTTACCAACCCCGTAGCTGATCCTGCCAAGACAATAACTGACAAAGTTGCGACTGTGGTCGTTGATGAAGATGGGCAGGCGGAGTTACAAGTTCGAGCAGTCCTAAGCCAGTCATGGTCATGCCACTGACGCCGCAGTGACTCGGACGCGTGACGAACGTTCCCGAGACTCTCCTTCCTCAGGTCTCGCGCCCGTGCTCGGCTAGGACGAACTCAGCCGCCCTGTACGACGCTCCGATCTCCGCCAACTTGAACGGTGACCGGTCCTTGACTCATCCTCAACTTGTCTCAGTGCCTCTTGCATCCACCTATGGCCTCCTAGGCTGGTGTCTCAACTCGACTCGCTGCCAGATGATGGCAGGGACGAAAAGACACGCGCGCGTACGTGGCTCACCCCTACCACGAAGGAGATTATCGCAGCTGTTCCACTTCACACTTTCTCGTACGCTGAAAAGCGAAATCGACCACGGTTACTTGTGGCGATCCATTCTTCGGATGGTTACCAGCAATGGTGCAAAGAGTACTTAATCAGAAACGAATCATAAAGGAAGTGGACAACAGAGGTATGACAAGACAGAACAATATGGTTGTGGTGGACACCATGACACTGGTGTGGACTCGGCAGTCGCACAACAATGCAAAGTGAGAAGGCATATAAACCTGGCTACTCGAGTCAAGTTCCTCTCTATCACTACTATCATGTCCAACAACATCGACTGGACCACCGTCCCAAAAGACGACCTCCTCTCTGACTCAGACGATGACATCACTACTGCCGATGCAAAGGTCGCAGAACAGAATCGCCGAGCACAGGAATTGAGGAATAGGATAGAGCGATTCAAAGAGGAGAAACGGAAAAAGAGAGCAGAGGAACGCGAGGTAGGTGGCACGCCACACCCATCTGGCGTTGCTCACTTCGTCACCTTCATAGCGGCAGGTTGTGGAGGATGCAATAGGGAAGTTGACGCGTGTTATGCTCATGCTGTTCAAGAAGTTAGAGGAATGGTTGGAGAGGGAGAGGGAGATGATCGACTTCCGGAGGCAGGAGTCAGAGCGCCTTTTGGTGCAGTGGAAGAAGTTAGAGGAATGGTTGGAGAGGGAGAGAGAGATGATCGACTTCCGAACGCGGGAGTCAGAGCGCCTTTTGGTGCTGTTGGCAGGCGAGCGGAGATGACCCGAAGTCATTGAAAGGTCAAGCCTTCAGGCTTCAGTTCCCTTTCAAAATTTCATCGATTATCCCCGGTGCAGTGGGGCTTATGCAAATACTTCTTGTGTTGGAGGTTCATATTGAGACTTATATATGCAGATCATTGTGAGTAATTTAACAAGTCGGACGCTGACGGTAGCAAGCGTTTTCTGCTTGCCTTGACAGTGCCCAGCTTGGCAGTCTGCTCAGTCTGAGCTGTACTCATAGATGCTGCATTTGCCATGTAATATTTGGGACCATTCAAATTGGTAAGTGGTACGCGTGTTGCGGAACCTCAGTTGTGAAGAGTCGAGACGAGTACAGGCCAAGGTCCATTGGTCCAGACACAGCACCTTGAACGCTAGGAACCTCCGACTTGCGATGCTGTCTGTACATACAACTATGGAACTT
This sequence comes from Leccinum uliginosum, assembly GCA_038091455.1. Classification (NCBI taxonomy): domain Eukaryota; kingdom Fungi; phylum Basidiomycota; class Agaricomycetes; order Boletales; family Boletaceae; genus Leccinum; species Leccinum uliginosum. The sequence continues at coordinate 22,605 of JBBPOM010000026.1, forward strand.
CCGAGGCAGACATCCGCAGTAGTTCCAATCCTTGAGCCACGGCTATCTCAGGCTATGTGACTCATACCAGTTCGACATGGACGGATGAAGACCGTCCGTCCCTGTTTCTGTTGCTGCCTGTCTGCTGATTAACACGCAAGTGTCCAGGTTGCTCTGCAGGACCCAGGTTATCCTGGTAAGTCACTCAGGCATGTCAACGATGTCAAAAATATTTGTACTGCTTCGGTCTATCAAATTGGACTACCAGCGTGATACCCTACCTGCTGCCCAGTGCATCATCAAAGTGCCCCCCCGGAGTGCAGATTGTATGTAGCCATGTTTTCTGATGCAACTGTTGGCGCCGCCGTGGTGGGGGGTGGTCCCATCCTCCTTTTCCGTACTTGGTCGCGCACGTCCACGCAAAAGACATCCCATAGATTTCCTCCGAGTCCGCCCACGAACTCCAGAAATTTTATCATCGTCGTCCGAATGATGCGTATGTTTTATTCACTTTCACAGGCTAGCGTATTCCATCATGCTGACGTGCCACAATCATGCAAAGTCCTTTTTTGCTGTATGAGTCTTGTTCCAACAGTATGGACCGCCCATATCATCGAGGTTTAATTTCAAACGTTATCGTGGTGATTGGGAGTCACAAGGTAAGTTCGGCCATGTGTGTCTCGTGTAGAGCAAGCCGGATATATCTAATTGTGTTCCAGGCCCCCATAGAGATCATGGAGAAGCACGATCGTGCGTTGGCTGATCGACCTCGGTTAGTGGCCGCTGGCGAAATGTTGTATGGTTGTGACGTCCGAGCGTTCCTCAATGCATGCCTGCCGGGGAACGGTTAAAGCGTATGCGGAAGTAAGTGAAAAATGCAGTATGATCGAATGATCACGCACGGTAATAATATTAATGCAAGTCGTCTCAGTCGTTTGCGATAGGATTCTCCATACACATTTCCAGCCAAAAGCAGTGAAGGCATACCAATCGACACAGGTGTCTATTAGAGAGCCCAGCGCGATTTCAAAACTACGCACTTGTGTGCCTCATTCCCTGGCCACAATTCAATCTAGTTATTTATCTTATATTCTTAGGTATACGTCCTCCGTACGCCGTGATCATCAAGGTCACATACGGGAAAAATAATCCTACGCATCCGTCACATCCCAACATCGTGGCAATCAACAAGTCTTTTGGAGGTTTATGGCTGCGTTACTTCCCGGTGCCTACCTCGTGGACAGCTTGCCTTGGTCGAAATACCTGCCTTGGTATGGACGAGACCTGCGTCAGGGACACGTTGAGGATCGAGATGGTTCGGATGTCATGATATCCACACCCATCACCTCAAATGTCTTCATTCTTCCAGTCCTTGGTATACATGGTGATCCGCACTCGTTGGACCATACTGTGTGCAAAGTTTGTCAGCTCTCTTCAATCCAAATTCTATTTATCTTTGATGCCACTCCGATGCTCAAGAGTCAACACTCACCACTCTCCAGCCTGGAAATAAAAAAGGTATAGTGAATTTAGGTGATGATAGAGAGAATCCCACGTTCAGATTTTTCAAAAGTAAGCTGTGCCTTTTAAAAACACGATATAAGATACTTTTCTCCGGTCGTGATGAGTGAATGAGGTGAAAAAAGGTTCCGCGGATGTACCCCAAACTCAGTGCAGGAGTCCCGTGACTATGACCTCAAGCATGAAAGAGACTTGAGAAGAAGACCAACCGTGGCCAACTTCGCGGAGCGATTCGACACTGCACCACACGCTCGCACATCTCATGGAAACGAGAGTAGCTTCGGGCGGCACACTGGCAGACTTGCGGCTGTTTTTTTTGTTCAAGCGGTCACTTTTGCAGATAACAGGTAAGCTGATATGACGACGACAGACTGACGGCATACTCGGACGTACAATCGTGGGGCGGGAAACGTTTGAGGCATCGAATTGACGAACATAGTAGTAGGTGCTTGTGCAATGGCATTCCGAAAACAGACGACCACGATGCATCGTGAATTCAATGAGTTGGGTTGTTCCTATGATACACTTGTAGATATATAGATATCGTCGATGAAGAAATCGAAACGGTGGTGCAAGGGTGAAATTGAAGGAAAAGCCTGGCTGCCTATGACGTCTATAAATGCACTGAAAACGCAGCAGTCTTGCTTGGAGGAAAATGGGGGATAGATACCTGGAAGAGGGCTCACTTCGACGCAGTCTTGACGGTTGTCCACTCCGAATAGCACCAACGCCACTCCCTACACCGTTCCGTCGACCGAGCCCATCACGCCACCAACCCCCTCTCCCTCCACCCCTCCAAGACCCCCTCACCCCTGAAAACCTCGCCCAACACCTCCCTCACGTCCTCCACATACACAAACCGTATCCCCGTCTTGACACTCTCAGGTACGTTCTCCTCTATATCCGCCCTGTTCGCAGCAGGCGCTATGATCGTCTTGATACCCGCCCGGTGCGCAGCCAAAATCTTTTCTTTTAGACCGCCGACGGGAAGCACTTGGCCCACTAGCGAAATTTCGCCGGTCATAGCTAGTCGTGGGGCGTGAGTTGTTACCACTACCGCAACCAAAGACCGACACGAAACCCAAAACTCACCGATATCAGGATTGATCTTCGTCCCAGTCGCCAACGATACCAACGCACTTAATATCGCCGTCCCCGCGCTCGGCCCCTCTTTACCGATACTCCCCTCGGGCATATGCACATGGATATCGCGGTCCGCCAAAATCGCCTCGTCGGCCGAAGCAGTCACTCCGAGCTCGTACGCGTGCGCCTTCACCCAGCTCAACCCGATTTGAGCGCTCTCCCGGATGACTTCGCCCAGTTTGCCAGTCAGTTGAAGGTTTCCTTTGCCGGGCATGCTCTAAGAGACAAACGCGCACGTGAGATTTGCGCGAATACATTCACCAGAACACTGACCGTAGCCTCGACGGGCATGACCGCCCCCGACCCGTTCCCGAGATATCCCAATCCTGTACTCACCCCAGGCGGCGGCGGCTTCACATACATCCGATCCTTGTGATACAACGGTGGTCCGACATAGTCCTTCAGATTCTCCGGCGTGATCCTTACGTGGATGTCTTCGGGTACTTGGAGGGGCTTGCGTTCTTGGGTCGTCACGATCATGTTCCTGCTGTGCTCCGGCGATTCGTGGGTAGTGGTCGAGGACTCTGTAAAGACTTCGCTCGGTTCGTTCGGTAGCGGCTCTTGCGATTCTACTGTCCGTGGTTCTGCACCAGAAACTTGCGGATTCGGCGTCGGTTCTGGAAACACGTCCTCGCCCAGATCAAGAATTAACTTGAGCGCCGCCTTTCGATAAATCTGCGAAAGAGAGATAGAAAGCATCAGCAACGTCTCATCGCGCAGGACTAACTGCATACCTTGTCGATATGCTTCTTCAAGTTCCGCACACCACTTTCCCGGCAGTAATACTTGATCAGCACATCCACAGTCGACGGATCGATGAGTACGTCCGCGTCCCTGAGACCAGATGCTTCCTTGGCTTGAGGACCGAGGTACTTGTCCGCAATCACGCATTTTTCCTCCGAGACATAGCCGCTCACTTCGAGAACCTCCATTCGATCGAGCAACGGGGCGGGTATTGTGTCCAGAGTGTTGGCTATCGCAGAAACGCGCTGAGTGCGATCCTCAAGTAGACACGTCACGTGGGAACTCACCAGTGCAGACGAAGAGAACGCGGGACAGATCGACGGGGACGTCCATGCTTGCGTAGCTTATCAGATTCCTTTCATCCCACCGCAAGAAAAACACTCACTAGTGATCCAAAAACCCGTTATTCTGCTCGGGATCCAACATCTCTAACAACGCGCTCGCGGGGTCTCCATTGATCCCCCTGCCGATCTTGTCCACCTCATCAATTAGTACAAGCGGATTTTCCGTCCCGACTCTCTTGAGCGCCTGAATGATCTTGCCTGGGAGTGCACCTACGTACGTCCGCCTATGGCCCTTGATTTCGGCCACGTCAGTCAGACCGCCAACCGAAAACCGGAAGAACTGGCGATCCAAAGCGCGCGCGATGGATTTGCCGATTGACGTCTTGCCGACGCCCGGTGGGCCGACAAGGCAGATGATCTTGCCTTCGACGGTCCCGCGGAGCTTGCCGACTGCGAGGAATTCAAGGATGCGGTCTTTGACTTCCTTGAGTCCGTAGTGGTCTTCGTCGAGAACCTTCTGGGCGTGCGCGATGGAGAAGTTTTCCGGAGAATGCTGGCCCCAGGGTACCTAAGGAACATATATAAGTACATGTAGATGACAAGAAAAAGAACAGCCCAGTGACCTGAGTAAGCCACTCGAGATAGTTGCGCGTCACATTCGCCTCGGAAGCGGCAGGTTCCAAGCCCATGAGCTTGTTCAACTCCTCGTCAAATACCTTGCGAACGCTGTCGGGCATCTTCAACGCAGCCGCGCGCTCCCTGAACTTTTCGATCAGCTTGTCCTTGCCATCCGACTCCATCCCGAGCTCCTTCTTGATCCCCTTGAGCTGCTCCATCAGATAGTACTCGCGCTGGCGCTTGGCGATCTTGCTGTCGACGTCGCGCGAGAGCTTGCTCTGTAGCTGCGCGTTGATGAGTTCCTTCTTGAGCACGAGGAGGGCCTTGCGCAACCGGTCCTCGACAGTCAGACTCTCGAGCACGTCCTGGAGCTCGCCCACGTCGCCGCTCGATACGGCCGCCGCAAAGTCGGCAAGCTTGTCCGGCTCGTCGAAGACGTTTGACGCGACCTGGTTGATCGAAAAGTTGGTGATCTGGTCGCGGAAGAGCGGATTGAGCTGGGCAATGTCTTTGAACACGGAGACGATTTCAGACATGAAGGCGCGGATGTACTGGTCGTCCTTGTTGTACGGCTGCGTGACGAGGTTGTCAACTTGAACGATCGAGATGGCGTGGTTGTGCAAAAAGGACGTCTGAACTGGACCTGTCACGACGTCAGAATTGGAAAGGCGCAGCGCAGACGACATCGTTCACCAGGAGAGAGCTTGGAGACTTTGTCAGTAGACGGCGAAGGGGGCGGCGTCTCTGGTGGTGTCACGGTCTGCACGTCTTCCGGCGCTACGTTGGCAAGCAACTCTCCAGTCTTGAGCAAATCCGTGATCTTTATCCGCCTGTGAGGATACAAAACAGCCGTGAGACCCCCCTCCTTGTCCTCTCCCGACCCCGTGTTGGCCGAAAATACGCTCGTGATCTGCGCGAAAACGCCGACGGGGTGTACCGAGTTGATGTCCGTGATGATGTCGCTGTCCGTGTTCTCGTCTTTCAAAAGGAACGCACCGAGGTATGGCTGGCCGCGCTCCATCATCTCCTTGATCGCAGCGACGACCGCGGGGTTGCGGACGACGACAGCTTTGTAGAAACCAGGAAAAAGAGGACGGCGGGCGATGGGAAGGGCGAGGACCTGGGGGTAGACTTCCGGGACGGACTGTTTGGCAATCGAGCTCGGCGTGGGAGTTCGTTGAGGTGAGGGTGGTGGAGAAGGAGGTTGAGAAGAATCTGCTGGATCGTCGCCATTCGAAGAGGACGAACTTGGGGGAGTCGAGCCTGCCGAGGAACCTGCTGGGTCTTCGTCCTGAGAGCCGTCCATGCGTGCAGGGTCATGACTTCTCTTGCTTGTCGACTCGGGTGCTCCGTCGTCATCCTCCGACTCGGGGAGGTCGGCTGGGTCGTCCGACTTGCTGTTGTTCTGCCAGCGTGGATAGAGTAAAGGAAACGAAGGCTGAGCTCGACAAAGTCTCGAAGACGCAAAGGACCTTGATGGATTTGTGTGCAGCGGTGTGGGCTGTCTGAGAGCCAACAGACGCGCACGACACGCTGAACTGGCACGAAATGAACGTGCAAAGAACATTTGGAAGGCAAAGTCGGACGACCTGCACAACCGAACGAGTTAGTGTGTTTTTGAAAAGTGTATATGTGCGGTTGATGACTCAGCAACGTGACTTCCTACTTGGGTCGAAACGCGCTATTATTTCACCACGGACGAGTGGGGATTGTCGTTGAGAAAGCATAGCTATATGATACCATCCCCGCTTATGAATAACACAACCCACCCTCTGTCCCAAGGGGGTTAGATATAAGCTGCGTAATCAACCGAGGTATGAGACCTGGTGTATCAGGGTCAGCAACCAGAGAGATTGAGCCGACCACTGCAGAGGTGGATGACGAAAAGAAAACCAACCAAATTGAACGTAACATAGGAGACCTGAGGTCCACCTCTCGCTCGCGAATAAGTACACATCTACTTTTTCAGCAAACATACAACGAACATTTTTGCTTCACAGACCCCCCGTGTTCACGTTCCTACAAGACCAGCCACCTACACGATCTCCATTTACATTCCATTCCACGTCCGAATCCGCCTATCAAACTTCACCGGCACCATTGGGCACGACAACCGGCCTACAAAGCGCGTCCAAAAACCTTCCCCACCGCTCGTCCTTATCCCGCACCTCGGCCACCTCGGCTAGCTGCGCACTCGTCGGCCGGTGCGCAAGTAGCACCACCATATATTCGGACAGGTCGTCCTGCTGCCTGATCCTCAGCGTGTTTGTGCCCGGCTTGAGCAGCGACGAGATGTCGACGGAGCGATCGGGGGTCAGCTACAGGATGATGAAGGGGATGAGGTGGGATGAAAAACGTAAAACGGACAAAGTGAGTCGTCAGAGAAAGGATTGCGAAAGAAAATCGACCTAGAACACGTACAAAAAGCGGGGGCGAGAGCGTGATGACGGTCTCTCTCCTCTTCTCGTCGCCGTCACGGACGACGTGCAAAGACAATCGACCCGAACACGGCCACGAACACGCCAATTGCGACGCCAACCTTTCGACGTCCAGTTTTTCGCTCCTCAGCTTGATCGCGTCAAACAGTTGCGGGAGATGATAGCATACCAGCGAGATGCAAACCCCCCGAGGCGCTTGACTGCGTTATGGCAATGATGTCAGTTAACTCAAACACTGTAACATATTTAAAAAATCGCTACTCACGACGGATTGGATCTTCTGTTCACCCACATTGATATTTTGGAAAACGTGCTCTCGTTCAGGTCGACGTCGATCAGGTGGGTATGTGCGAACGGCTTTCCCCGCGTGCCGTGAATGACTGACATGGTCTTATCGAACTGCTGCTGGCTCGTATCCATCATTCCCGACTCTGAGGACTGACAGGGAGAAGGCATTCGTGCGATTCTGAAATCTCGGTTCAAAGGGGGTTCCAACGCATTCACGAGAGGCGGAAGAAGAGGATCTGGGAATCCTAACATCTGGGGAGATGGTTGATCAAGGATTTCAAGTTTGCTTGGAGGATCCGATGGGAGATTACCGGGACCTAAATTCGAAGGAGGGCCATCCATCGAGTCAATCTTATCCGGCATGGTTTCGGCAAGAGGTGCGGGCAGTGCAGCTGACACAAGGGCTTCGCCATTGAGTAGCGGTGCATCCGCCGAGGAAGATTGATGGTCCATTTGTATTTCTTGGTCAATAGGTTGTTTATTTGATGACGGTGCAACTAATTGCGTTTCTAGAGGCTGCAATTCCTCGTGCCGTGGTTTTTCCTGCACTTCAAAAGCTTCGGGTATTTCTGCGGGAAGAGCGCTATGCTCCGTATTTTCCAAGGATGGACTTTCGCCATCAACGACCATTAAAAGATCATTGTTTTCAATTGATCCGCCCGTCTCGGCTAACGACTCAGAAGTGGCATGCGGTAGCGCCAAAGCAGATAAACTGGACACAGCTCCCTCTGGGGTACCGAGGGAGATGCGGCGAGGTAAGTGGCGGGATGGCACCATGCGAGCCGTCTTCTTCCTCGGCTGTGGTGACCGCCCGGAACCCTGCGACACATCCGACGCCAGCACCGGGGAAGAAGACTCGCCCAGATTGGGCGACGATACACCAGGGTCCTCCTTGACTGTCGCTGCAGTCTGACCCTGAGTGGATTTGAAGTAATCAAGATCACGAGCCACGAGCTCTTGTGGAATATCAGCTCTTCGTACACGTTTGGGAAGAGGCTTCGAGAGTATGGGTGAGGAGGAGGTAGAATCGTCGAGAGCCTGTGGGTTATTCGAAACTGGGATGGTGCCAGATGCCACTGTCTCGACCTGAGTGGACGGAGTTGCCTCGGAAGAGTTAGGTGCTTGAGGTGCATACACACAACCAGAGCCATCAGGGACCGCCGTCACGATACTCGGTATTGAAAGGGTAGGTCGAATTTGCCCAATTGGGCCTTGAGGGCCGGGCACGGTCGCGGGAGTCATCCCGGGTTGCGGGTGGGCCGTAGAAGTAAGGATGGGTGGGGGAGGCCTGGTTGTGATGAAAGTTCCATGCACGGATGCCATTGTGGGAAGGACTTACCCAGTAATGACAGGTAGTTGAGGCGGCGTGATCACAGTACTTTGCGGAACTCTGGAAAGACACTGCTCGGTATCGATGACCACGCGTTGCAGTCTCGCTGCAGAGGGGTGACCAGGTGAAGAGGGACTCAGCTGGAAAGAAAACTAACACTGAAGTTCTGCCTCTGAGAACAGGCGCCTGAATGGCGTCACTGCTTGGACGAGTTGTCGTAAATGTTGTGCGAGCTCCACGACGGTGGGGTGCTGCATGTAGGTTTCGGCGAAAGCCGTAAGCGCGACCTTGAAACAAAGGAGGGATGATTGAATTGACAGGAGGACAAGGACATCAACCCACCTCAAGAAGCTCGACGATCTAGCGAGCGAGGCGGTTGGTACGGAATTTGAACAGTCGACCGCAGGATGCTCACTTTGGGACGCCCAACCGGATAATACGCCCTCTCTGAACTCAACCACGTGGCGAGTTTCTGAACGGTGTTGGCGTAGTCCTTGCTATCCTTGGACACAAGCTTCTTCATGAGAATCGGGAATATCTTTTCATTGGCACTAATGGCAGAGTTTTGAGCCGACTTGATGGTGTCGAATTGTGAGATGGTGATACTCTGAGAGGGGGGCCCTTGAATGGAAAAAAAAAGATCAGATAAATGATAGTGCTAGTTAGGAGTAGCAACCTTGGACGGGGCGTTGCATCATTGTGTAGGGTTAACCTTGTGTGGGAGCCGCGTCGGATCGGCGTCTGGCACTGCGCCCACTGGCACCCACTCTGCGGCGGACGCCGGGCCGTATATATTGGAACTAGATAAATTCACAATTCGGGCAGCTCTCCGATGCACGGTAACTAGAAACTAGATCCCGCGTGTTATGAAGTACAACGGGAAGATCCGCACAAGGCGATGATGAACTAATGATGAAACTTTGAATATTACAGTAATATAGTATACGCGGACGAGTTGACTCGCTCGCTGGGTGGTTATCATGAATCATACAGTACTACATAGTGACCGAAAGAACGATATCATTGGCATCGCCCGTCCAATGGAAATCACACACTATGAATCATTCCTCCATCATCTCCTTCAATGTTTCTGCCGAGATCCGGGGCTTAAAGTGGAGACCGATAGGATCAGTCTTGCCACTCATAAACCCCAAGTCATCGATCGGCTTGGACTCGTCCACGGAGATGTCAAACGCCCAGAGGATGAAGGCAGTATTGATATAAATCGACCTATGTGTAACAGTCGTGTTGTTGCTCTGTCAGTTCTCTGGGGCATTATACATAACGGTCAAATGAACTCGCCTAGTGGCAACGTGTTGTCCTGGACAAATTCTAGACATTCTGTTGTCAGCAACGCTATCTCCCACACGTAAAAAAACAAAGGCTCACCGTCTGCCGAATCCAAAGTACGGAAATTTGATATCTTCTCTCACTTCACCGTCCGACGTCAGCCATCGCGCAATGTCAAAATTGTCCGGGTCCGGAAAGACTTCTGGATCACGAGAAATAGCCCTTTTTTTCAACGGAATCGTGTGCAGTATTAACGAGGGGACATGATCCAAGGCAAGCTGCACATACCAATGATTCCCGAACACCGTAGTGCCTGCAGGTATACGGTAATCGCCCTGGAAGGAACCAAGTGAGACGGGTGTGATGATTGCGTTTGGAGATGCCACTTACCCAAATGATATCCTCCGTAGCACGATGAGCAACACCTATAAACAGACGGAAGGAATGTCAGTCACTTGGTGGGCAGGTTGAATGCTGGCTAACCGAGAGCTACTAAAGGTCTCCATCGCATTAACTCGAGAATGAACGCACGGAGAAAAGGTAGAGACTCCTCGTCATCGAATGACGGAACTGTAAAGTGTCAACATTAAGGCTCACAGAGGACATAAAGCCACGAACGTCGTCCGTTGCCGACCACGGCATCCAGCTCTGCATGCACCGCAGCTTGAGCATCGGGGTGGAGAGCAGCAGTCATCATCGCAATGCAGATCGCAAGGGTCGTCTGGATCGCTTTGTGAGGGAAATCGCTACGAGTGACATCAAATGACATACTGTATGCGAGCCAGCAGCAAAGAGGCCACCAGCAAGAAACGCCATCTCGGTCTCGTCCAGACCGAAATCAATCTCTCGTCCGAGAAGGAACTTTGCAAACGAGGGCCTTGAATCGGAGTCACTCTGTGCAACGTGGCATCGTAAAGAAGTCTAGAATCGTGATCAACAAGAAGCTCACCATCTGTGACTTGACTGCATCCAATACACGAAGGAAAAACGCGCGATCCTCGACGAATCCCTGGCGTAAGTCTCGTCCATACCAAGGTAGGTATTTCAACCAGGGCAAGTTTTCAACGAGATAGGAACCCGGACGTAATGTCGTCAGAAACCTGCCGAGCGATCTCCGGGCCTCCAAAACATCGGGATGCGATGCATCAGTATTCGTATTACGTCCATATGTTAACTCGAGAATGACCGAGGCTGCGTATCTATGAACAGAGATCACAAGGGGTATGTGGATCGAAAGAGGAGACAACGTACGTGCTTGCGTGGTCCTGATATCGCGCCGGGCTCTCTAGCAGACCAAGTAAAACCCGTTTCGCATGCGACACCTGTATCGATTGGTATGTCTTCACTGCTCTGGGTTGGAGATGCGTATTAAGGGCCCTAGTAGCGCCACGCGAGGGAAAACAATCAGCGCCATGACACCCGATCCCTCTACAACCATTGCTCACCTCCGCATCCGCTTGAATCGTTCTCCAGCGGGCGTGACTAACATTCGGAGACCGCGACTCAACAATTCGCCACCGGCCACAAATGAGGGCCGATCGACCAACGCGCCGCCCTGTTTCTCCATAATTTCTACGGCGGCCTAGAGTCACGTACCAGTCAGATATATTCCCTGTTCTACACGAGCGCATGCCCCACTTGCCTTGTGACGCCCAATGACAACATAATGGTCGATGCCAGCTCTGAGCGATATGAGCGGTCCATACTGTCCGAACCAAGACTCGTACGTCAAAAATGGGCTGTGAACGATTGGGTAAGTTGGCAAGTTGGCAGCATGGTGAACACGGCGTAGTAAATGGAACACACTTTTTTTTCAGAAGACGATGACCCATGATGGAGTTTACGGGAGGGCTTGGGGGAAATCTAAGTTGTGTCTTTCGGGTGGACTTGCGAGACCAAGCGAGGACGAGACAACCCCCCACTAGAGCGATGCCAACTTGGAGTATGCTTGCATCAAAAAACATTGTAGGTGGTCGTGAAAGGTCACCGGTTGGTGGAATAGAGCCGCCAAGGAGGGCGGGGCCTTTTATCGTGCTGGAATGAGTCGCCACTGCCAGAAAGACGATACATTATTAATTCATGATGATGCGGGACGTCCAGCTATCCGACGCTAACGCTAGTAGGCAAGATTCCAGGTTGATTCCAGGTGATACTAGACTCGGCCGTTATGATTCGCCGAAAGTGACCGGTGATGAACCGGGGACGAATGGTACGTTATAATTGATGGACATGTGAACATGTGTGACCACTTATGACAATCACAAGTCCAGCCAAAGGCAGCATACGATGACCCGGCTCTCCGAAGAGCCGGCCGGCGCCACTGACTGAATCGGAGTCAATACACGGCAAGACAGTTTGCATGTGATGAGACACACATAAGGTTCATTGCATCCCCGTGCTGGCGAGCGGTTTTGAATTTTTGATCGCGGACCGTTAGAACTTGGCAGGTGGAATTGTACATAGTCACTGATCGGCACGATGAAGATGATCGATGTCGATGGTGTGGCTACGGCAGGCGTGGGATTTTCATTTCGGAACTTATGGGCTGTGGTGGTGCCACGGGAAGACTCTACCCGAGCCGCCATGGCCATGGATCATCATCGATAACTTGAACGATAACGGTAGGGTCTACTGACTTCTTGTGAGCACTGACTGACGTGCGTAGTCGGGTTTTGTATTTTACTGGGGGATGAGGTTTTTCTCGGTCCAACAACCGACAAGCGAAAACAACTCGCCAAATTGTTCAAAGATTTTGCCAAGGAGGTCAATTGGCCCGCAAACATCCTCGCCAATGTTTCCGGCATCTATGAATGTAAATTCTACAGAATTGGTGAGCCAGTACCAGCGAATGGGCCGCTACTATGTAAAAGTGATCTAGAACGCTTGTTTGGCCACGGCGCGTGATACTTGGGTTCTGGTTTCGGCGGCGGACAAGATCGAAAGCCTTGTGGACGAACATAAATTTATTTGTTCGGAATAAGTATGTCTGCTTGATTATCGAGCTGCCGCAAGGTGAGCATACGCGATTTTTGTCGCTCACGTTGTTCACCGAAACCTCCCACAGTCAAGGAAGGGCAAGCTATGAATGAGCTACAAAAATCGCATAGCGTCTTCTTCAGCCGTTTGCAAATAATATTGACAGATATACCATCATGGTAGTTACAAGACGTTCAGTACAACCTGAAGGGAGGCGTATTCCTATTCCATGGCCAATCCGGAACGCAAGCCCGGACCATCGAGCAGGTGGGGTTGTCATTGGCGAAATGACGTCCTCGCCCCGTCAGTGTTCACTGTGATATGTCACTCATCATCACGATCAGCCTCAAAATCTTCGAATTGGCTTGAAACGACTTCGTCCTTCGACTCCTGTGAGTACTGACCAGTCTCATCATGCGCTACTGAGCATCCCAACCAGACAACTTCTGAAAAAGAACAACAACTTCTGTTTGAGCTAGCGTCATCAATTGAGCATTTCAATCGATATTTTTTGCCCCCAGCGAATGCGCAACCGCAAATGGTAGAAGTTATTCATGAAAGCGCCGCATTCTATGCCCTTCAATATTTCTCGCGAAGACATGCGGGGGGTTTCCAACGACCCCTCGTCTGCGTTCAAGGGGAGCTATCTGCCGTGCCATTTATCATGCCTTCGGTCTCTTCTTACCTGTCACCGGACTCCCGGGCCGTTCGCCAGTCTCGAACGACCATACGGTCGTCCGAAATTTTAACGGCACGCTCCGTAGCCTCCCTTGTTCCGCTCACAATCCACTTTTGCTGCAGACGGGACTCCGCCAATTGGCATTGCTGGCACATCGCAGCCATCGGATACATGCCACAGTCGAATCTTGCCTCACTGATTATCGCTCACAACCAACGCTAAAGACCATAGGAGTCCTGTCTCGCTGAGTAGCGTTCTACCACACGTACGGAAATTATAGCGGCACAGTAGACTAACTCTACCACTTCCGCGTGCTTTCCATTAACACCTGATAGTACTGTGATCGTTGTCATCGTCAGATCAACGATTACTACGCTCTGACACTAGCGCAAAAAGGTTTCTACCTCACAATCAGTAAAACGAACAATCAACCAAGCATTCAAGGATGAGGGGGACAAAATTACCGGAACGCCAGAAGCCTCACGTCGAAGACCACGATGCTCGGACCTGCTCCTCGAGGTTATCCACCATCGCCACATCATCCTCCGCCAGAATAACCCCACCACCGACCACCCTGTCCGGTCGCCAGAGATCCCAACCCTTGTTTATGTTCACCGGATACCGCATCTTCCCATTCTCCCCCGCCCAACCAAAGTCAAGAAACACGCACTCCCTCGGGTCCGTAGTCGAAAGCACGATGTGCACATCGCGCATATCGCCGTGAACATAGCCACGTTCGTGCAGCCGTTCCACATTTTCTCTGATCGTTTGAAGATGTCGATTGGTGACGGTGTCGAAGTTCAGAAACATGTCATATTTTGCCGGATTTAGTGACTCCATGACGACCATGAACCACTGACCCTCGGCCAACGTCTCGAAACCAAGCAATTTAGGCGCACATCCCAGGGATGCGCACGCCTCGTGGGCCTCTCTCGAATACCTCTGCACGAACTTGACACAGATCTTGCACTCCTCCCTCAGAATACGGCCGAAATAAACAAATTTGCCCTCGACAGGCTGCAAAAGGTATTCAAAGCGTTTCGGACTGCCGTCTTGCAAAGACAAAAAGTGGGTGGGGAACGGGGTAGGTGGTAACTGGGGGGGCGGGAACATTTGATCATACGCCTCGATCCATTCTTTCCTCTTGCGACCTATTTCATCCAGCTGAGAATCGTCGGGTAACTTTTACCCTAAGAAGGTAACAAGGAAAAGAAAATGCCAAGTCAGCGACATGGTACAAAAGCCAGTGTCAACTAAACATACTAGGAGGCAGTGCATTGACAAAAACGAGCACAATGTCCTTTTCAGCCAGGACATCGGAAACCTTGGCCGATGGATTGAGGCGACCCGTACGATGTATGGCCCAGTCTTTGAGCTTCCGTTCAATATCATCGCGATCAGGGTTTGAAAGCTTGAAAAGGATAAGAGCGGCGTGGGGGACAAGACCTAAGTATGCCAGATTTTTGTGCTTTATGACTTCCGCGAGGTCAGAGATGCACTGTTCGCCCCAAACAGAAACCTGGGAGATGCGATAGTCATCCTCATCGCTCACCCAGCAATTAAGAGTCATGCAGGAACCGAAGTCAGAGCGTTTATCTGCACAATGGTGAGCGAAGAGAAACAGGATTCATGAAGTGATGCGAACCGCATTCGGGAACATCAACGATGATGAGACTACCAGACAGGTTCTGGCTGGACAACGGCTTCAGTATTCCTTTGAGCCGTGATTCGTCTGTAGGTATCCAATTCCTGAGTGCTTCTTTAAGCTGTTCGTCACCATCAGGAATGGGGATTCCGTAGAGATAGAGATTGTTGGCGTCGACATCACGGAAAGTCACCGGGTCCTCGTTCTTTATGACTTTGCTGAGGTCAATGAGAGTGTCCGACCCCGAAACCTCGACCTCGGAAATTGACCCAATGATGTCGCCGTATGCTAAATATTTCACTGTGAGCATACCTACTGCAGCGGAAACAGGGGACGATGATGAATGCAGATCGAGGTGTTGCTCCACCGCCACCGATTACATTAGACGTTGATAATTACGTAACCTTTCACGCTCCGCACCCTAGTGCAAACAAAACCGTAACATCATCCATGTCGGATGTGCGGACACTTCTCAAAGCAAAACGACAAGAGATACGGATCGACCATCCGTTGGCATTTTACACGTCCAGTGGACAGCTACGTTGCGTCACTTGCGAGACAAACATTAAGCATCCATCTGCATGGGACGGTCATTTGGGGAGCAAAGCGCATCGCACGAACGCAGCTCGTGTCAGGGAGGAAGAGAGAAGGCGGAAGGAGCTGGAGCTGGAAGTGGAATCCAAGCGTCTCAAGCGAAAGATACCGGAGGACGACTTAGATGAGGACGTCGGAAGCGCCGCGAAAAAGTCGAGGGTCGTCCCCCCGAAGACGTCTGGCTTGCCTTTGGATTTCTTCTCTGATCCATCGAGAGCACCTCTTCCCTCGACCAATGACTCGGACGACGAAGATGAAATGAAGGAGACCGTTACTAGAACAACAGCAACAGCAGACTTTTCCGGATTCGAGCAAGAGTGGCTACAGTTCCAACAATCTGTCATCAACGCTCCAGACGAAGCCACTGCCTACGACCGCGCCACCGTTGTCGCCGAACCTGAGCTCATCTTAGATCAACCCGAGGGTTTCCCTACTCATGATGCCGAGCCGCAAACACAACCATCGAGCAAAGTCGACGAGGACGAGAGGCGGCGAAAAGCACAGGAAGAACGAGAGTTGATTATGGACCGCCTTATGGACGAGGAACGCGCACAGGAGGAAGCGGACATGAAAGTCATTGTTATGAAAAACAAGTTGGAGGCTTTGCGGAAGAGACGGGAGGCGTTTCGGTCCGCAAAGTCAGACGTAGGAGTTGCATGAGAGGTCTCTGGTTCAGCGTCGGCACGGTTATTCGCCCTACTTCGTACCCCAGGATGGGCCTCTTACCCGTAGGTGTGAATGGTCGACGTCTACAGTTAGCTGAGTCTGGTCCTAGTGACGGTCATCTCTTTTTGGCTAGTGGCACTTGCAAAACGGCGATGAGCGCCAACGTGCGCGTCGAATTTACCTGCGTCGTAACTCATGCAGGAGTATGTACCTATCTATTGATGATCGATGAGTCTCCATGTATGTCTACTAAGTGCTTCATACCACTAGTACCTCGGAGGCCAAATCATGCTGTCACCAATCCTCAGCAACCTCCGCAATTTCTTTATTGCCACCACCAGCATCTGCTCGACATGATCTAGTGTTCTTGGCAGAAGGTTGACATTCTGCCAGTGGCAATTGCCGGCAGTAGATCAACGGGATTGGGAGACCTTGAACAAAATAGTTCACAGTTCTGGCGCCGGGTCGTTGCATGTCAATGCCAGTGTATACTTGGAAAAGCTACCAACGACTGCCACGACTGCACCGATTTTCGTGCATCGTACGTCTCGCGGATGTCAAAGACCGTGCTTTGATGGAGCGGGAAGAAAGTTGACGCCCCCTGAGGAACGTCATGGTTTACAATGGTACGATCTGCCCTCGTCGCAGACCTTTGTGAATGTCTGGCGGGATGACCAACCCGAGACTCTGTCAGCAGACAATTGCCAGGTAATCACTACCAAATACCGAGTTTTCGAATCCAACATTATTTGTGGATTCTTTGACTGATTCTTCAGCACGGGGGAGAAACTGACTATCACAGCCCAGCGACTCGGCCCTGGGAGCCAGCCGGATCGCGGAATTCAAGCCGAACTGGATAGAACGAAACGACCATCATAGTAGTTCAATCGAAACGTGTCACTCAGTTCCATGAAAATCACGACGATAGCAACCCTCCAGAATAATGCTCCAGACTCTTGACCATGAGGTGCTTTCCAGGTTCCTATAATGATGCGGCCCACCGAGGCCCTCCACCCTTCTTCTAACACTGGTCATCCCAGTATTACCCATAAATTATGCATCTCAGTGTCATATTCATATTTACAAGAAAAAGAAAGCAGGCAAAACTTGGGAGGACAGAAAAAGATTCAAGTTCGCCGGGCTCACAACCACTCAACCGTCGCAGGCGGCTTGGACGAGATGTCGTATGTGACGCGGTTCACGCCTTTCACTTCGTTCGTGATGCGCGAGGAAATCCGCTTCAGGATCTCGGCAGGGAATACGTACCTAGCATGCCAGGAAGCGAGGAGTGAGAGGGCCGACAACGACAGACAATGGAATCAACTCACCAGTCGGCTGTCATGAAGTCCTCGGTTTGTACTGCGCGCAGCGCAATGACCTTGATTCGGGATATCAGGACACTCATGCAAGGCGAAACGGGGCGGGCGGAAAGCTTATACTCGCCTGTTCGTACGTCCGCTGGTCGCCCATGACGCCGACGGCCTTGACAGGCAGGAGGACCGCGAACGCCTGGCTGATGTGGTTGTAGAGATTCGCTCTGCGAATCTCTTCGATATAGATGGTGTCCGCCTGTTGTAAGATCTTGACCTGCTCGCGCGTGACGGGACCGAGAATTCGGATGGCGAGACCAGGGCCTGGGAACGGATGGCGCTGGACCAATTGTGCGGGGATCGACAACAGTCGACCCAACGCGCGAACTTCGTCTGCGAGGAAAGAGTCGAGTAAGCGGCTTGTGGCGAGCAATGAAATGCTCGTTTACCCTTGAACAGCTCGCGCAGAGGCTCGATGAGCTTCAGCTTCATGTCCTTGAGCAGCCCGCCGACGTTGTGGTGGGTCTTGATTGTCGCGCTTGGTCCCTTAAAACTGATGCTCTCGATGACGTCCGGGTAAAGCGTGCCCTGGAGCAACCATTCAACTCGGCCTTTAGCCTCGCCGCCTTGCTTTTCCTCTTCCTCTGCCGCTGCTTCGATCTTGGCTGCTTCTGCTTCGAAGACGTGGATGAAGGTGTTGCCGATGATCTTGCGCTTCTGTTCAGGGTCTTCAACGCCTTCGAGGAGCGAGAGGAACGTGTCAGACGCGTCGACGACTGTGAGCTTGACGCCGAGGTCTTTATTGAGCATCTCGTTGACCTGCTGTGCTTCGTTGAGGCGCAGGACGCCGTTGTCGACCATGATGGCATGAAAGCTAGTGGGTACAAGTAAGAAGTCGTTAACTATGCTGATATACGGGTGTATGAGTATTCGAACCGTACCGGTCACCAATAGCTTCGTGCATGAGCTTGGCTGCGACGGTGCTGTCAACGCCTCCGCTGACCGCGCCAATAACGCGACCCTTTGGCCCACAAATATCTCGTATGCGGGAGATTTCCTTTCCTATAAACTCTTCCTGAAGGAAGGATAATCGATATTATCTGATGGAAACTTTACCCGTTACCATTAAAAAACATACCATAGTCCATGTGGCTTCGCATCCACAGATACTGAGGACAAAGCGAGAGATGACTGCTTTCCCCTTGGGGCTGTGGGTGACTTCGGGATGAAACTGAATACCATATATGGGCTTGGTGTCGTGAGCGATGGCGGCAAATGGAGCAGTCTGCGTCCGACCGATGACATGAAAATCCTGGGGGAGATCCTGGAGCTGATCGCCATGAGACATCCAGACCTGATAAACCGAACGCGCGTTGAGAGTGAATGATGTCTCGACTTGAATAAGAGACCCGAACCTGCATTTCGTCACCTAGGTGTTCGAAGAGCGCGTCGGCGGAGCCCTGACCGAATCGATTGATGTGAACGGTCGCATGGCCGTACTCGCGATGATCACACTTGGCGACCTGTCCTTTGAGGTTCCAGGCTATTTCCTGTTGGATATCGTAGATAAACGGCGAGCTGATCTTGTCGAGTTGAGCGTAAAAACAGACCTGTAATCCATAGCAAATGCCAAGTATAGGAACACCAAGTTCAAAAATCGCAGGATCGGCGTGCGGCGCGTCGGAATCGTACACCGAGTACGGTGACCCCGAGAGAATGATGCCTTTAGCAAACCAGCCATAAGAAATTTGCACGAAGTTCCTGGGAGACCGTACCTTTGGGCTTGAAAAGGACGTCTTTTAGCAGAGTGGTGCATGGCATCAACTCTGCGTATACGTTGAGTTCACGACATCTCCTTGTGATAAGATGGCTGTACTGTAGATATGACAAGGGAACGAGAACGAGATTGGCGTATGAAGAACAACACGGATAAGTTCAAACCTGCGATCCAAAATCTAGGATCAGGATAGTGTCGAACTGATCGTGAATTTCAGTCATCTCTGCGCTGATCGACCAAGTTCAAAAGAGAGTGCTATTAGATTATGTAAGCAATTGAAGCGCCGTCGCTTGATCTTTCTCCACGATGAAGACGAAGAACGCGAGGGATTTCCTAGACAAAGAACTTTTTGTTAAGCGCAGCATCGTACGTTCCAGTTACGCGTTGTTTCCCTTTGTTTCACCTACCCCGTCTCCCTGCAGGTCACCTTCCGCGCGCTCAGCCGCGAGCTGGGGATTCACGTCAATGAAGCAAAGAAGTGAGCGCAGAATTACAGTTTCAGCGTTTCTTGCTGACATCCGGGAAAAAAAAAAGTGAACTTCAGAGTTACTACGACGCCGTGCGCGACACGGACGTGCGAGCAGTGCCGACATACCTCGTTTCTGGAGAACTCCCTGCGCTGACGGTAGGCCTGTCCCGGTCAGACGATTCCGCGATGGACGTGGATCTGGAGTTTGAGGAGGAGCAGGAAGAGCGAGAGGTACTGGATGTGGTGAACAGGAGTATGGTGCTTCTCGTGGACGCGTCCGCGCTCGATGGTACGCGATTTTCGTGTAATCATACGTATCCGCCCGCTGACTCTTCTTTTCTTTTGCCCTGAAGAGGCAATGACGCAGTTTTCCCGCGTACATTCGGTGCATATATACAGTCTATCTCCGTCACAGCTCGGGGTGCGTACGTGCGTCGTATAACTCGTCTGTGCCTCGTTGACGCGTCAGTTGTGGGCGGGGCAGGATGCGGGACTCGTCTGTACTCAGAGCTCCAAGGTCCGGAAAGCGGACATCAAGGGTGGACAGGTGTATTTCTCCACTGTTGGAAAGATCACGGGGTCTCATGTAAAGGTTGGTCGTTGCATGGGCTGCCTTGTATATTCTCATTCCTCACCACGTTGCTGTAGCTCAAATCAGGCGTTATTCGTCAGAGTGCGGCATCGTCTTCCAAGATGACCTTGGATGCGCCTGCCAAGGCAGCATTGAAAACTTCAGTTTCCATGAAGGCGGAACAGACGACTACGAAAGGCAAGATCCCGCCTTCGGAAACGAAAGAACAGGTCTCTACGACCAAGGCATTGTCCCGGACTGAATCTACGGACAAACCGAAGCCTTCAGGAAAACTAGACTGGAGCAAAGCAAAGACTAAGGAAAAGGAGCCGGTTGTACAGAAGACGAGGGAAGACAAAAAACCGAAACCGGAGCCTGAGTCGGCTGGTGTTACGAAGGCTTTCTGGACGAACAAGAAACCAGAGCCAAGACCAGCGAAGCCGTCGTCCGAATCTGATGGGGTCATGAGAGGCGCCGTTAAGCAGGTACACCTAACACTTTCGTGGAGGAACCAGCTAATTCCACATCCAGCGAGGGATAAAGAGAAAACCCCAATTGGACACTGATATAGAATCCGAGTCTGAACCATGCTCGGCAAAAGCCAAACTGAGCGCTGCCTCCAGTCATTCATCTGTCAAGAAAGGGGTGGTATATTCGGAAGAGGACGACGAGGACGGTGAAGTTCGCATGCTGGGGCAACGACGTCTAAAAAGAAAGAGTACCTTGACATCGGATTCTGAGATGAGCCTGCTGGCCATGATGGACATTGACGACGGTGCGCTCGTCCGCTTCACTTTTCTCCTGAGCTGTCGTTGAGCCGTCGTTGATCGGGTGCATAGAACGAGTCGATCGTGTGTCAAGGAGTAACAGAGTCTACGCAAAGCCTGAAGAGTCGGAAGAGTCGGCTGAAGAAGAAGCCGACGAGAGCCACAAATCGGCAACGGCACCGCCTGTAACCAGCGAAGGCGAAGAATCCGAAGACGACGTGCCGATCGTACCAAAGAAGACCGTGAGGAAGCCACGCAAAGTCGTTCCTGTTGGTCGCAACGGACTGAAGAAACGGCGCGTTGTCAAAAGCCGGACGACGACAGATGCCAAGGGATATGTGCGTACGTATAAGCTGGAAGGATCTTAGACATGGTGTGATGCTTACTGTGTCTGATTATAGAGACGGAAGACTATTCGTCGTACGAGTCTGTCGAGGAAGAGGAGGAAGTGGAGACGAAACCCAAGGGAAAGGGAAAAGGAAAGGGAAAAGGGAAAGAAACGAAGACAGTCACGGAGCCCAAAGTCGAGGAGGCGAAACCGGCTGTAGTGGTGGTCAAGGAAGAGGGCAGTGTGAAGGCGAAAGCAAAGGCTGCTCCGAAGCCCAGAGGCGGGGCTCCCAAGCGTGGGGGACTGTTGAACTTCTTCGGTCCAGAGAGAGGAAAGAAGTGATCGATTTTTATGATAATATATGGTGATGATGGTGCGCTGGGACGGATCGGATTGCGATGGCAGGAACAGTCCTTGGCTATCATAGGTTCAGTGGTCTAATGGCTATGATTTCTGTCTCACACACAGAAGGTTCCCAGTTCGATCCTGGGCTGAATCACTTTTTCTTTCGTTTCTGAGGTGAGAATCATTTCATTGCCCTCTTTCCGAGTCGGTGTGATGCGCGATCGGGTACTCTATAGACTGACCATGATACCGAGCGGTACCGTCACATCGGGCATCGACCGAGTCACATCTTATATCAGAGGTGTTGACAATGAGACCTCCTTTGGCGATATCGACTCGGCGCCCCTGAGCAGCACCGCCGCACGGACTCGCGATCCGAGACTTGAGTCTGATTCAGAGAATACCTAGACCACAGTGCTGGCAGAGCCTTTACGATATACATGACACGAACGACCGTGAAAAAACAGGGCGCGTGGCCGGGGAAGGGGGATCGGACAATTGTTTGCAGTGCTTACCGCTACTAATAGGTCGTCGTCTCTGGCACGAACTTTAGTAGCTGGAAGATATCCAATGGGTCGGCTCAGGGATTCGCCGGGATAGAGAACTTTCTACCCCTTCCTTAGGATTTCGGCGGCATCCAAGAAGGCATTTTAGTTCCCGGACGACATGACCCGGCGGGCGGGGCCACACTTCCAACCGGAGTCGCCGCAACTCGTGGGGCTGATTACTAATTCTAGCAAATGTATATGGCTGTGCCTTGTGGAAGGGTGCAACCACTACTCTCTATTTTCGACGTTCTCTCTTTGTATTATGGGTGAGTCGCGTCCACTTGACCCATAGAAACTGTTTCTTATTTAATTCTCTTTACAAGGTATTCCAAAGGTGTGTATGGATCTTTGATGGTTGACTCGCAACAATAATCTTTGCACGCCACCAGTTCTTCCGCTATATTTCGTGAGTGTTTGCTTGCTGTTGAGCTGTATGAGCCCTAATAGTGGTCTGAACAAATGCAGTGAGCGGTACCCGTTGACATCTCAACTCATTCAGGAGAACAAGATTCCAGAATTCGGTGATCGAGTTCGTGCCAGTCCACAGTTTCATGTCTCGCTGACCGGCGCCCAGACAACCTGTACCTCGACTTCAATGGGATCATACACAACTGTACGTCTTTTGTGTCTTTGCTGCTGAGCATCATCTAAGTGCCCGTCCACAGGCTCGCATCCCAACGACGAGGATGCACATTTTCGAATGTCAGAGGAACAGATATTCACATCGATATTCGCATACGTGGACCTCCTATTCGGAAAGATCAAACCGAAGAAACTCTTCTTCATGGCTGTAGACGGCGTTGCACCGCGAGCAAAGATGAACCAACAGCGTAGTCGCCGCTTTCGTACCGCGAAAGAAGCGAAAGAAGTTCGTGAGAAGGCGGAGGCAAAGGGAGAGAAGCTGCCCAAGGAGAAAGCGTTTGATAGCAATTGTATCACGCCTGGTACGTTGTCTGCTTCATCCTGTCTCAGTTCCTCACTGCCGCCCAGGAACTGTCTTTATGACAAAGCTATCCGAGCAGCTGAGATATTTCGTGAACAAGAAGATAACCGAAGACGCCAATTGGAGGAATGTACAGGTCGTGCTTTCAGGCCACGAAGTCCCTGGGGAAGGAGAGCACAAGATTATGGAGTATATCCGGCTGTCGCGGGCACAGCCGGATTACAATCCAAACGTCCGACATTGTTTATATGGACTTGACGCCGACCTTATTATGTTGGGTTTGCTCAGTCACGACCCTCACTTTTGCCTTCTCCGTGAAGAAGTCAAGTTTGGTCCGTCTGCTAAGAAGAAGGGGGGTGGAAAGTATGTCGTCCTTCGATTTCATTATATCCCTGCTCATGGTGTGTACAGCTTAGAGTCGCAAAACTTCTACCTTTTGCATCTTTCGTTGATGCGCGAGTATCTGAACCTGGAATTCCGCGAGATTGAACCCGTTCTACCGTTCGACTACAGTCTAGAGCGTGTTATAGACGACTTCATACTTCTTGCGGTATTCGTCGGTAATGACTTCTTACCCAACCTTCCAGATCTACATATCCACGAGAATGGTCTGGAAAGACTATTCGATGTGTATAAGAAGGTTCTGCCTTCACTCGGTAGGCTCGTATCCCATTTATACCATCTTTTACTCATCGTGTTTCCCAGACGGTTATATCAACGAGAACGGTACGATCTGTATGAAGCGTCTCCAGGTAGTGCTCGACGAGATGAGGATCTGGGAGGGTGAAATTTTTCAGAAGGAGTATGCCGATGCCAACTGGTTCAAGGGCAAGCAGAGCAAGCTTGTACAGGATATGGAGATGGCGCGGAAACGCACTGGCCCGGGTTGGTTACTTTTGCATGCCCTACTTCATTCTGGACACTGATGTTAAGCTTAGTATTGACACGAACACAGCGAGAAATATTCGACAAAGTGAAGACGTTTGTGATGGACAATCGAGGGAAGCGGCCGAGCATCAATATGTCGCTCACCATGCCGAACACCTTCCCCGCCCGAGACCGCGCTTTTATCACCACGCTCAGCAGCGACTTGCATCTGTGCGTCACTTGGGATGAATACGATGACGAGGACCAGAACTTGGTGACATGGCGCCTGCCGGGGTCGATGGAGGAACCCACACCCGAACCTGAGAGTGAACCCAATGGAGAGGATGACGACGAGCAATGGGAAGACGTGTCAGATGAGGGTGGTGAGGAGGGTCGGTCGGCAGTCAACCGCGTGTTGATCAAGTACGAAAAGGCCCCTGTTCATGACGACGACGAGGGTGGGGGATTCGATGCACGACATGAGAAATCCATCAACAACAGGATGGACGAGTGGAAGCGTGGCTATTACAGGGTACGTTGTGAGAACACGCCTTACTCGTCATCTGAGCTCATCACTGCTTTATAAACAGGGAAAGCTGGGCATATCTTATGACGATAAAGAACAAATGAGAGCGTTGATATTCCGGTATACTGAAGGGCTGCAGTGGGTCATGCATTATTACTACGGTGGCGTTTCCTCTTGGAGTTGGTTCTATAACTATCACTACGCACCTCGTATTTCCGGTAAGTCTGTCATTGATTCGACCCGGCACGATAACTCACTATTCAGATAGATCTGGTTGGTTTGGAAGATATGGTGTTCGAGTTTGACCTTGGGAAGCCCTTCCATCCGTTCGAGCAGCTAATGGCTGTCTTGCCTTCGGCAAGCAAGGATCTTATACCACTTGCATATCAGGTAATCTGTGTCTTCTCCGCTGTAGTGACTGTTCTCAATATACCATCTTAGGATTTGATGTATGATCCGAACTCGCCCATCCTGGATTTTTATCCCCTGGAGTTCGAGCAAGATCTAAACGGGAAGAAGCAAGAGTGGGAAGCAGTCGTTAAAATCCCTTTCATTGATGAGGAGAGGTTACTGAGAGCCATGGCGTGTGCGTGCACTTTGCTTTTGCGTTTATGCATTGTCGTTTCAACTCCTCGACCTTTTCTAGCGCGCGAGCACCGGTTGACCGCAGGGGAGATACGACGTAACACCCGCGGGACCAGCACCAAATTTTCGTTCAGCAACGGGGAGCCGACCGTGTACCCGTCCCCTCTGCCAAACTTCTTCCCGGCCATATACCGTTGCATGTGTGTGATGGAACCTTTCAATCTCCCCACCCTGGATGGTCTTCATCTAGTCCCTGGTTTGTGTGACGGCGTTTTTCTCGGTGCCGAGGCGCTTGCTGGGTTCCCGTCTTTGGACACGTTGCCATACACGGCTTTGTTAGGATTCCACGGCGTGAACGTTCACGCCTCGGAGAGCCGCAACAAGTCGATGATCGTGCACATCCAGAACCCACACGAGAACCGCAAGTCGGAGGAGGTCGCCAAAGAAATGGTGGGCCAGCGCACCTTTGTAGGTTGGCCGTTCCTGCAAGAGGGGCGCGTTGTCGCCGTTTCGGATTCGTATTTCAAGTACGAGGAGGTCGTGGTGATACCGGGGAATCCGCCCAAGATCGTAGCCAACCCGCATACGCCACATGGTCTGAGTCATTGGAAGATGAAGGCGGAGCGGATCGAGCAGATGTATTCAAAAAAGTGTGGA
The DNA here is from genome assembly GCA_038091455.1 of Leccinum uliginosum. Classification (NCBI taxonomy): domain Eukaryota; kingdom Fungi; phylum Basidiomycota; class Agaricomycetes; order Boletales; family Boletaceae; genus Leccinum; species Leccinum uliginosum. The sequence goes on from JBBPOM010000026.1 coordinate 48,493, forward strand.
GTTGTTACTGGCAATGTCGAATTGCTCGTTCACGTGCAGCCGTTGAAAGGTGCGTGTATCTACCCTTTTTGTACTAGGTCGGCGACGGTATTCACGACACGACAGGCATGAAACGCCTAGAGACGGGAGCTTTCATCAAGGACTATGAGGGTTCCGACAAGGAAATCGAGCAAGCGGTCCAGATGGTGATCTCGCAAGTGGCCTCTGAAGACCCACGCTTCCTCGAGAGGGAGCCACCCCCGTTGTCTGAAGAGTTCCCTGACGGTTGCAAGATTTTCTTCCTCGGGGACCACGCGTATGGCGTCGCAGCTCAGGTAGCAAACACAACCAATGACAATCTATCCGTCATTCTTGCGGTGGGTGAAAGCGGTGCTTCGTCGTTTTGTTTTCTAACAAAACTTGATGGCTCGTCGACAGTTCTTCCCCTCTGACAAGACTGAGAACGATAACTTCAAAGCAATCGTGCAGAATCGCGCTTCTCGGCAATACTATGCCTCCTTCAAGGCTGCGAGCATGCTCCAGATCTCCGGCCGCGCACTTTCGAAAATCACGTCAAGTTTCATGGTGCTGACCTCCGACTCTTCGAAAAACAACTTGGGCCTCAGTCTCAAGTTCGAGGCGAAGAGTCTAAAGGTGGTCGACTATTCTCGGAAGGAGGGACGACACTGGGAGTTTAGCGAAAAAACGATGGACTTGATACAGGAGTACAAGGTAATGACCCCTCAGTGAAATTGTATCTGTTTTGCTGACATAGTACGCTCCCAGGAAAAGTTCCCAGAGGTGTTCCGAGTGCTTGATCAAACCGGCGATGGTGAACACCGTCCTCCTTTGTAGTCCCCGTCTCTTTGCGTACTGAGAGGCCTCCCTCTAGACATGGCTCGCGCATCTGACATCTTCACCGAAAACGCGGACACTCGCATCAAGGAGGTCAAAGCCTGGCTCAAGTCCAAGGGCGTCCGCGACTTTGAGCCTGTGTCTCTCTTTTCTGATCAACTCACGAAGGAGACGGTAGGAGAAATCGAAGTTTATGCGGACGGCATCAACAAAAACAGGTCGACCACGGCGATCAAAAGGCAATGGTCAAGAACATTCCGCGGCACGCCGTCCTTAAACCGTCACACACAGTCTATAGGCTGCAGAATCAACGGTTTGCGCTTGGCGATCGCGTGACGATGGTGCAGGATTCCATGGGCGTCCCATTGTTCAAGGGTGTTGTCATTGGACTCGACGCAAAGTCGATGGACGTCGTCTGTGGATAGGTACTTCAGTGGTTGCTAGTCAATTTTGTCTGCCTTGTCCCTCATGGATCTCTGTTACCAGGTGTTCTCAGTACCGCGGATCGACGGTGCAGTTCAGCTCGTGTCTGAACTTGAGCAATCCACAGTTCATAGCTTCGACAAATCCCAAGTCAGCCCCTCCGCCGCGGCCGAGCTTGCCGTTCAAACCTCGTATGGGACCATACCCCGCCGTCCGGCCACCCCCTGGCCAACAAGCCACAGCAGGTTTCCGGCCGCCTCCTCCACAAAGGTACGTCGTTGGGGTTGATATCGATGTTGACGACGTGCGTATATGCTGACTTACGGACTTAGGCAACCATCCGGACATGTCGCTATAATGGCGAACCCTAACCGGGGACGTGGCCCTGGTTATTCGAATGCGCCACAAGGAAAGGGACCGTACCCATCAGCAGGAGGCCCGGCGTCTGGTGGTGGATATGTCAACCGAGGGGACTCTAGCCATGGACGACCCGGAGAAAGAGGCCCGCTGGCCAACGCACATGCCGTGCCCGGGGTTCCGAGACAGCCCTCTTGTGTGGAACAACGTGGGGCATCGGGCTCGGGCTCGGGTTCAGGTTCAGGTTCGGGCGGTGCTGATGAGCATGATGAAGAGGTTGCCGACACGACGGAGCACCTCCATAACTTGAATCAGTCTGTGCGAGGCAATGCACCTCATGGACACGGTCGGGGGAGGTATCCTTATCCACCGAGAGGGAGCTTCAACAACACACGAGGAAGAGGGTTCCCGCCTTCGTTCGATCATCGTGGAGAACGGGGACGGGGACGAGGGTATAGGGGACGTGGGAGAGGGGGACCGGGTGGACCATATGTTGCACTGCCGCCGATGGCGTCGTAGTTGGCCCGAAGTGCTGCTTTACTAGCGTACTGTTGATGGTTGTGGGTATATGAGAGATATCTGTCGTATTGTAATGATACTTTGTCGGGTACTGTCTCAACTGCCAGCAGGGTACATATCTCGGTGTACATATCGTAGTCCGTAACTTGTTTACGAGTGCGGCTTGGGCGAGAGTTGATAAAAGAGTTCAGCGTTAGTATTGTATACTCGTCAAGTGTGGCTCAAGACAACTTAGTGGCGTAATTTGCACCTACCGGGCAGCACAAATGGGAGCAATCTGAAACAACGAGTCTGCCAATATTGAGTCTGCCTCCGAAGTTGGTCGCATACTGTAGCGTCTGAGCCGTCGGCCGCTGAGTTGGGTCAGCATCCATCAGGTCCTTCGAGATATCCATCATAAATGTCAGGCGTTTTCACTGTCTTGCCACATGACCACAAGTCAGCGCGAAATGGATCGTAGGCATTTCCGCTCCTGACATCAGTTGCCATATTCCTCCATACCAACTACACTGTAAGATTTGCTTTCGGGACCTTTGACGAAGGTTGCAATGCTATAGACAATGATTGAAAGGTGACCGCCATTGGGCGAAATGAGCACACCATGCCCGTGCATAAATGCGACCCCCTCAACAAGCTGTGTGGCAGCAGACCATACACATTCATTGGGCCGAATAAGTACTATCAAATGGGCACGGCATCTGATGGAGTGTGGATGACATACCCTCCCGAGCTGCGTCTCCATACATGGACATCGCGAATCGTGTGGTTATCGGGGGAGTCAATTCTTGCTAGATACTCCAAACCTTCCACTTCTCGCGCGCTGCCCGTAAGCTTGACGAACCTGCGGTCAAGACGATTGGACTTGTGAGACATCATTGCTACATGTTTGTACTAAGGTGGTGGGTGACAAGAGTAAGAAATCAATGGAACGTAAACAAAACTTAGACTACGCACTTCAAAGAGTACCACGTCAATTCCGTATCGTATGGCATTTAGGCATGCAACGATCTCGGAGTCTTCGGCAAATGGAGTGCCCGCACCGTGATCGTAAGGATCTTCAAGTTCTGGCACAGAATGAAGAGTGGGGGTCCGTTGCGTCATAGTTTTCTGGTGCGCAGTCAAAGTCGGAAGATCAGATCGATCACAAGCCGCTTCCTTGACTTTTTTTTAGGCTATCCCTCTTTGCGTCATCCAAATTCGACGCCATCTAATCCATTCTCGCCTTGAGGTTGAATATTTCCTTCAGAAATTCTACTCGCTGTTCAGCGCTCAGCCTGGAGATTCTTATATTGAGTTTCCGCGATCGAGACCTGTGATGTGTTATTCTTTCCTTTGCAAAACGAGCTAACTAATTCCGGGGACAAACCTGACCATCCTTGTTCGTCTGCATGACGATATAACGTGATGCCATCAATCCATTTGTGAGATACAGTATGCTCACCTACCTTGAGGCAGCTCGATAACCAAGCAGACATACTGTACTATTTAAAGACCTCATCGGAGTCATCCCCCAGTAAAATCCAGAATTTGACTACGCACGTCAGTCAGTGCTCGCAAGAAGTCAGGAGACCTACCGGCGTTGTCGTTATCGATATACATGACCATGGCGCCCTAGTAAAGATTCGATGGTGGCAGTTCTGTGATAGGATGAGCATGTACCAAGCCCTTACCATAGAACTAGGCCTTCGTTCCTGGACCCTTTCGGGGACAGGTTCCCTCATAACATTATATTACCCCCCCTCTATGTATTATCCATCGAGGTGTGTTTGTAAACGTCTTCCGAGTCCGTCGGATCGGAAGTAAGGTATACAACAGAGTTTCAAAATAATAAGTTGATTACATAACCAAGGACTCGGATTGAAACTTGTTGCCAAAGTTGTTTCATTTATTGATTGATCGTCGACTGTTTCTCAGTTAGGTTTGATGGATCGAAGAAAGTACGTGACATTGATTATCCGTTTCAGTGAATCCCAGGCTCGGAGCCGAATTCCTGCCCGAGTCATTGATGGTCTGAAAGCCACGTTCAAACCACCACGCACTTCAACACTGTCGTTTCAATTTATCTCCCCAAGTAGTCGAAGAATGGAGTACAGCACTTGTGCATTCCCCCAGATTGGATTTCTAGTACTTACATGCCATTTTTTTCTGCCAGGCAGATGTGACATCGGATACCCCAGGATTGTTCCCGGGCTGCGTTAACTTTGTCTGCTTCCGACGATGCGATGTTCTCGTATCATATCACCATGCTAACAGAACATTTCTGAAACTCGGGAGCATTTGCTGAAACTTGCAAGTCAATCACTCACGACAATACATATGGCAAGCCTTGGGGAATGCTCCACGTTAATCTACGCGGGATGTCTTCCATGGCTGCTTCATTCGTTGTTTTCGTCCTCCTCTCCGGGTGGACAGTAGGCTGGAGTCTGGACAATGACGCTGCTATCACTCCGTCGATGGGGTTCAACCCTTTCAATGTGTTTGGGTCAGTTCCCGAGGTCTGTATCCCGGCAGCAATTGAATTAATTGCGCGCGTACTCTACAGATGCAACACCGACGAATCCAATTATCGCGATGCTGCGCAGGCCCTGGTAAAATTGGGCTTGAAAGATATCGGTTATAAGTACCTCAATATGTGCGTCGCACCGGCCGATTGTTGAAACCATGCGTCGTGCTCACATATAGTCTGCCCGTGGGACACCGCCAGGGACTGTGGTTGGCAATCAGACGAACGCACATCGTCTGGAGAGATCACGTGGAACCAGACGCGTATACCGTCTGGCATGGGCGCTCTCGGGGATTACATTCACGGTTTGGGTCTTCGATTTGGCGTTTATAGCTCAGCGTACGTCAATTGTGATTGCGTTCGGACGACTCTACTAATGATGTGGTCAATCACCAGCGGCACCTATTCTTGCAGCATGGACGATGGGCTGGAGCATTGGCTTGGAAGTGGAGGTCATGAACAGAGTGACGCACATATTTTCACCACCTGGGGTGCGGATTACTTGAAGGTGCACTTCGTTTTCCGTCTGTTTACTCCCATACCTGCTCATCCGCACGCTCAGTATGGAAACTGCTTTGTGGTGAACCCCACCACCTTTATCGACTTCGATCCCTCCATCGACGAAAAGGTGATGTCGATCTACCAGTCACATGTTCTCGTTCTCATGCGCGATCTAAATGCTTAGTCTGTCTTCGGACCTATGCGAGATGCGCTCAATACTACCGGTCGCCCCGTCGTTTATTCCATCAGCGAATGGGGTATCCAGGATGTGGCACGTTGGAACAACTATACAGGGAATAGCTGGACAATCACGTATGCTTCACCTTTATCCTCTGCCTCAAACCGTCGTTGATTGGCGAGGCGAAATCTAGAAACAATGTCGGGTCGTCGTTCACAGACCTGCGACGTACCATCAACGCACTGGTCCCTATCGCCCACCGTGCTTCACCAAATGGATGGAACGATCTAGACCTCCTCCAGGTTGGAAACGAGGGCATGACTGTAGTAGAATGGAAGACGCAGTTCGCGTTTTGGGCCGCTGCAAAGCAAGTCTCTCTCCTTATGCACACCGTCTAACTGGACGGGATCTGACCATCTTTTTCATCCAGGTCGCCTCTGCTCATATCGACGGACCTCACAAAAATCTCTCAAGAGGCACTGGAAATCCTCACGAACAAGAAACTTATAGCGGTTAACGTGAGATTTCTTGGACGTTGTACAAAAAGCGTTACAACTCACTCGATCGTAGCAAGATTCGTTGGGAGTGCCGATTGGATTTAAGCGAAGATACACAGACCAATATGACGTCTGGACCGGACCTCTCTTGGACGGGACGTTTATAGCGCGTGAGTACGATCTCCGATATACATTCATGTGTTCATACAACGCATATCCAGTGCTTTTGAGTTGGCAGAGTGTTGCCCAAACGATTGATTTTCATCTTGCCGATGTCGGTTTCAACGTTGCAGAACTCACTGACGTGTGGAACGGTACTTCCCTTGGGTCAATAAATGCATCGATGACTGTGGACCTGGAACCGCACGGTACGGCAATCTACCAGATCAGCAACGGAGTGTCCTCAGCAGTGAACAATTTCACGTACCATTATGCCTCCGATTCTACAAATGTACTCTCTGGAGGAGCTTCGTTGCGAGCATTTGATGCTAAAAATAATGTCGTAACCAACATCGGAATGGGCGGGGAGCTGACGTTCACGGGCATGGACGCGGGATCCGTCGGAGGTTCCAAGCTGATGGCATTCTGGTACATCAACTCGGACGTGACGTACAACAATTCCGTCGCCTGTCCGAACTGCAGACGGGCACAGGTGAGCGCGAATGGTGGACCACCGGTGTGGGTAGAAATGCCGATCTCGGGAGTGGTACGAGTGATTATGCGCTATGAAAAGAAGCGAAGATACTGAACATTTTTCTCTCTTTCCACTCGAAGAAGGATTTGAACTGGATATACAAGGACTTTCTATTCAGCTTGGATGGATTCGTACCTGGTCCGAATAACAAGGTCACAATTGGAAATTCCGACGGGTGGGCACCTGAAATCTACCAGCTCGGCATAGAAAGGTGAGGGCGTCACAATTTGGAAACATTGACACTGGAGCTAAAATTTGTACGTATAGCAAGACTAGCGGTTTTGCGTAGTGTGGTCTCATTGAGTAGCAGTCGGGTCTCGGTAGTCGGCTGGGATACACGACATAAACCGTTTGTAGAGATGTATGTATATAGACTCCGATATCAAGGGATAGGATAGGACCCTAGGGGTGGGCAAAAAGCCTCAGACCTTTTCCGGCCCGAAACTGGACTCGGTATTTGTACGTAGCCACAGGGCGCGGACGATGGATGAATATCGCGACGGCGGTGTCGATTAAGGTGGGGGGATGGAGTTATACTACCTCTTGTATCTGATTCAAGTGGTTTTCAACACTGGACGCGTGCTTACATAAGTATTGTGCTGGAGGGAAAGTTCAAAGTTTCCTTGCTTGCCTGTCCTGGTCCATCAAGTATCCTTGGCCACATCGGGCTTCTGAACCGCGACAATGATTCTTTGTGTTTCCTTGCGCTGTTATGCTGCTTCGTCGCTGTTTCTTCGGCTCAGTCCAACGGCATGGACATGTCGACGGACGTACCCATGGATCTCGCCGTCGGCACTGGCAACATCATGTTACCTTATCTCCACTTCACGCCAGGTGACACCGGTGAGCGAGCCTCAACGACCCATCTGAAACAAACGAACACGAGCGAGAGGAAGCAACATTATGGTTTGTTGGTTGGGTGTCGAGCAGTGCGGGGGCGATGATAAGCACTTGCGTCGCCCTGCTCATGTTTTCCATACTGGCGCGATGGCTGGCGGCATGTCTTGGTCTTGCGGAACAATGCTGGGCCGAGAGGTAAGCAAATTCTTCTTCGTCTTCGTTCGCTGTCTCCGTTGTCCTGGTGACCCGCGCTGACGGTCGATGGTCATGCTATTGCAACCTTCTATCTCTCTCACAGGTTCACTCCCCGCTCGACTTTCAGGAAGAGTGACTGTGTACCGGATCATTCGGACGACGTATCTTCTCCGTCCTCATTTGCCTCATCTGCAACGTCGATCATTCAAAATAAGTTGGAGCGGCTCCGAGATTGAAATAACGAGGGGCATCTTGGTTGGCGCGCATGCGTTCGTCAGGGTATTTTTGATGATGGCGGCCATGTGCGTGCTTGCTTCATTGCCATATCTATATCTATCCATAATATATATCTCCGAGTTGCTGAATCCGTCTGTTCTGTTCTGTAACTAGAACATTCCAACTCGCGTTCATATCATCGATCGTGGTAGGGGTCTGGTGTGGGAGAAACGCTGTTTGGGCGGTTTTCGTTATCATACCGATCAGCTTGATTCAAGGATAGCAAACACGGAATTGGAATAACGGTACTTCAACTTTTTGTGCTTGTCCTTTTCACACTCGACGAGGCTGCCTGCTAAGATCCCCATTGCGTCAAATCCCTCCGTATCGTCGGTCCAGACGTTCGTGCTCTCGTTGTTAGGGTGTTGTTTGCGTTCGAGATTCGGATATTACAGACGGGCATGTGTCGATGGATCGCTTGCATCGTGATTTCGAGTTTCTATCAGTCGTGGCTACTGATTCCATTCCAGCTGGGCGGTGATTGCCTAATGGGCCAATGATATGCGTCGTTTTCCGCGGTACTGTTGAATGTGTTGAATCTCTTCCTTCGCTACGGGGTTGTGACCTTCGCGCTCTGTCTCATGGTGTTGTTCATCGTTCGCGGTCTACAAAACAAGTTTTACAAAATGCAATGCGTGCACGTATTTGTTGTGGGTGTTCACTTTTGTCGTTGAGCGTGCATTGACTCGTTCGAGACGTTTGCGTTCACTGCCACAGTGTGTATCATGTCCATGTCATCGACAACGATGATGTTTGTTCTTGTGGCGTTGCTGATGCCAATGTCATCTCAGTTAACGTGTTGCGTTCGTTCACTTCCGTCTCGGTGTATGACGGCAATATTGGTCGGTTCGTTGCATCAGTGGACTTCGGCCGATCACGGTGAGATAGGTAGGGACTATGTACCCGGAGGGCTTTACCTGTTGCGCCCGAAGAGTTTGTCACCGGCCCGGTTTAGGCCCGGTCACATCATTGCACATGCTGACCGCTTCTCTCAGAGCTCGGGATCGGCGCTGTGTCAGCAGCGCGCCGTAATGGACACGTAGATCGTCGCTTGTTGCCCAGCCTATCTGCAAAACTGCTCGTCACGGTGCCATTATCGCTGTCATTTTATGATTCGCTGAAGACACTTCCGTGGGCTCATTGTCCAATCACAGCTCCTGAATCCGAGCCACGAAAAGGAATTGAGGATCCCAAGGGTCATCTCACGAACGTAAATGAGTTTTGCTATGACATGGCAAAGCCCACTTTTTTTTTTACCGATGTTCGTTGCCATCCACTTCGCGCCGTAATGGACACGTAGATCGTCGCTTGTTGCCAAAATCATTCGTTGGCATCCGCTTCGTCGACGCGCCCTGTTTCATTCTGACATTCGTTCCCAGCTACTAGAACAACATTTATATCAGACAAACTAGAGTCACTGGAACACCTCAGCTCGTTCCCGTCGAACTGCGCTCAGGTGAGACCATTCCGTTTACCGTTCGTTATCACTTTTCGCAATACTTATAAATCTCCTTACAGAGAATCCAACTTCAATCAGTGCTCATTATGTGGTTGAATTTACTTGTGCAATCTCTGGCACTACTGCCGGGAACTCACGCGTCAGTCAACACGACCGCACCGTCGTTGGGATTCCCGCAAAATTTGCAACATCTATGGGGAAACCTATCACCTTGGTTCCCAGTAGCGAAGTATGTGCCACCGCCAGCAGGGTGTCAAGTTGTCCAGGTTCGTTGACGTGTTGAAACCGATCGTAATCGTGTTGATATGGACACTTGTTCGTCGTCTCTATTATCAATAGGTCAATCTGGTGAGATTATCCCAATTACCCAGCAAGCCGATTAATTCTGATCGTATGGGGGGAAATAGTTGCAGCGTCATGGCGCTCGACACCCTATTCCGAGGGACGCGAATTCTATGCAAACAAGCTTAAAGAAGATGAAAAACGTGACGGAGTTCCGGGACGAAAAGTTTTCGTTCATCAAGACGTACGATTACACACTCGGGGTAGATGATCTGGTTCCCTTTGGGGCGGCGCAGTATGTGTTATAATCCTATTTTGTCATTCCCGGCATATCTTGATCTCCCTTTCTCTTGTTGCCACGCCAAGGTCGTTTGACGCTGGCGAGGAACATTTTGTTAGATATGCATCTCTCGTAAACGAAACCATGCTTCCGTTTGTCCGAGCTTCAAGCCTCCAGCGCGTTGTCGATTCAGCGTTGAACTGGACTACCGGTGAGGAGAATCGATGATCTTTGTACCGAACACAACGTCCTTCTCAAACGAAGCACACAGGTTTCGCATACGCAAGCAATCATTCGTATGTGCCTAAGCTATCTGTGATCATCTCCGAATCCACGGTCAGTGAGGCTGCATGCGACCTCCCCCACTCTCCGCAATGTATTAGATCTGACACAACCACCAGCCAAATGATACACTGGATACTAATTGTCCAGCGGCCGCACCGCCATACAAAGCTTTGGCGACGTGGACAGGCGTTTTCGCACCGGAGATCGTTGAACGCTTCAACGCTGCAGCACCGGGTGCAAACTTGACTAGCTCCGACATAGTAGGTTTGATGATGTTCTGTCCATACGACACAGTGGCACGCGAAACACCTGGCCCGTGGTGCGATCTATTCAATCACGACGAATGGCCCGCATTTGAGTATTATTACGATCTCGGTTTTTACGACTGGTACGGGTATGTGTTCGTTGCTTTCTTGATTGTACCACGCGATCATTTCGTTGAACATCCGCTGAACACCATTTTCCACAGATACGGCAACGAGCTCGGTCCGGTTCAAGGCGTCGGGTGGATCAACGAGCTACTTGCGAGGCTGACCGGTCAACCCGTCCAAGATGAAACGCAAACGAACCACACGCTCGACGACTCTCCTATCACTTTCCCCCTCGATCGCACATTTTACGCTGATTTCACTCACGACGTCCAAATGTCCTCGATCTACAGCGCAATGGGGCTATTTGAGCAGTCTAGCGCCCTCGACCCACAGAAGCCGGACCCGAACCGCACTTGGGTCGCTTCGCGCATAGTGCCTTTCTCGTCGAGGATGGTTGTCGAGAAGTTGGCGTGCAAAGGAGAGGAGGACGAGTACGTGCGGATCGTGGTCAACGACGAGGTACAGGACCTCACGTTTTGCGGTGCGGACTGCGATGGACTGTGTTCGGTCACAAATTTCGTGGCGAGCCAGACGTTTGCGCGGGAGAACGGCCAGGGGAAATGGCCGCTGTGCTTCCAAACGTCGTGAGAACCCGATCTGCCCCGACTGAAGAGTTCTGGTTTCTTGTGTAGACTTGAAAATAATTCAATGGGTGCAGGAATCTCTAATTGCGTTTTACGCGGCGTGCCATGCATGACGTTCAGTTGTCTCGAACGCCCTTGATTCGGGTGGGGCAGAAGGTTTGCACGTCCAAAGACTCCAAACTTGAGATGTGTGAGGCTAGAAACAAACAGCCCTGCCAACATCGCGTGCATTCGTAGTTGGTGGGCAATCTCAAGTTAGGATTGACACTGCGGACGGTGCTGTGTGTGCTGGAAGAAGTGTGTGTTATTGTATGTAGTGCACTAGGCCCATACAATGCAGGGTGCTACTGGTACTGGGGATGAGTGGTAAGGCGGGAGAAGGCGGGAGAAGCGCGTAGCGCTGAATTCCTAAACGGAACGGGAGGGACTCATCTGCTGGGTGGGCACGCAGTGGACCATGGCTTGCACAGCGGGTGCTCAAGTTTCCCGCGCTCTGGGACCCGATGGGTGAAGCTGCGAGGTGACGAGTCGGTAGAGGAGTGGTGAGGTGGGTGCGACGAAGAGCGAGGGTAGATGATGGAGGCGCGAACCAGCGACGTGGCGGTACGGAAAGGAGAAAGAAGATGCCGCTTGCGTCGCTTGTCCGGCCGCGGTACGACACGCTGTGCCAGACCTCTCTTTCAACTTCTAGAGTGGGGTTGAACGCAACCGGGCCGCCAATGCCACACTGATCCACGGCATAGCGATGCTTACGATTGTTGTAATCGCCCACTATCTTCCTCGAGGATAGCCGTTTCGAAATTTCCCATTCATCGTTGCTATCGCTCTTGGTTCATACCGCCATCATCCCGACAGGACCCATACCTCCTATCTTGCCCAGGTAAATCCTGACGTCGGCTTTCCGCACGCCCTTTGGCACCTCGTGCTGAGCTGACCGCGCCATCGGTACTTACGACAAAGGGTACTGGAGGCTTCCCGATTGAGAGTCGACGACGCGCAGAGGACATCCTGATGGCGCAACAAGTCGACGTACTTGTGTTGTCACTGAGACTCTGAATTTCGAGACAATAAACTTTTCAGTACTAGTGTTGTTTTGGACAGGTTTTGCAGAGGACCAGATCAAAGAATTATTCAACGTCGACTCGGAAGAGGACAACAAACTGCAAGTAAAGAAACTCTAGTAAGTTCGCAGTACCAAGTTCTCATCTTCAAGTAAAACCTTTGCTCGTAATTCGGTTGATGCACGGGGAGATACAAAACTATCGTACAAATACAAAACGAAAGAGACCAGAATTCGCCTTTCTACGCGACATCAAACGCCGAACTCTCCCAGCCCATGTGCTTCTTCTCTTCCGCCTCCTTGCGTGCCACACTCTCCCTGAATGTCTGCACCCGCTTCCGAGTCTCCTCGCCGATCTCCCTGATGCGTTCCGCGACCGACTCTTCTTCCGCGGCGAGAACGGCCTCAGCGGCCTGCACTCTCTCCGCAAGTGGCTCGGAGCCGACCCCGAGCGGACCGCGCTTCTCACCCGACAGAATCTGAGGCTCAGCTCCGACGGCAATCGAGGGCTCGCCTTCACGCTGCCCTTCCTTGATGATCCCAGTGCCAGTTGCGCGCCAGCCGCTCAACACGCCTCCCTTGAGCTTGCGCAAATGCCCGATCTCGCTCCAGATAGCGGCCATAAAGGACGGCGCGGGCCCGAGCCCCGTGTCTGCGAACACCTCGGAGCGCTTGGTGACGTCGAACGCGATGGCGTCCGTAAACTCAAAAACGCCCCGGATGTGTTCTTCAAGCGTGCGCTCGATCGCGTCGCGGAAGCGGCGGACGAGGACGGGCTTGAACACGGACGCGATCACGGGATGGTTAGACTCCTTGATGTCCAACTTGATATCGTCAGCGAGGGAGACGTCAACGCGCTCGATGTTGAAGAAGCGCTTGATTCGCTCGCGTTCCGCCAGGCCGTCTTCTGTGTTCGGGATCAGCCGGAACTTGAAGTCGATGTCGACACCCTGAGTGGGGAGGTTGAACTGCATGATCCCCGTGAAATAGTCTGGGCCAACGGTCGACGTCTTGTCCTTGTAGTAAAAAGAAACATCCCGGAGGGAGAGCTGCATCGCTTGCAGACGAATGTGGGTGAGTGTGCCAAATGAAGTCTTCATCGAAGACGGTCTCTGGCTAGGAGCCGTGATTTCAATATCCGTGATGTTGCGCATATAGGCATGACCCGGAAGAAGTCTGAGGGATGAGATGTCGAGATTCTCGAGCACGAACTCGACCTCGCGGTCAACATATTCGGTTCTGCGACCAGTCAGGAAATGCATCACCTCCACTGCTAGACGACTTACCGAGGCATGGGAATGTTCCTCAACTTGGCGAGAACGCGCTGCGTATAAACATTGAATAAATCTTGCCAGAACCAAGAAGCCTGCTCCAACGCGAATTGCAACCCAAGTCTCGCACCGCTGACAATGCTCTCTTCCGCATCCCGAACGAATCTAACGTGCGCCTCCTTGGCGCGTTTGAGGTCGGGATCATCGATAATTGCCTGCTGGAACTCGTGAAGGTCTTGACGGAAATGCTCAAGATCGAGCCTCCACTTCTGCGCAGTATCAGAGTTATGTTCGACAAGTTCCTTCCAGCGACGCTCAAGGCGCTCGTGATTCGCCCGCGCTTCCTCACTGCGAGCATAGCCTGGGGTCCCGAGACCACAGCGGATGTGACTAATGAGATCGTCGAACCACGCCTTCAGATCTCTGTCCTGTTTGATGTCCAGAGCACAGGCCCGCAAATTAGCAAACACGCTATCAAGGGATTTGCCTCCCGCGAGTCGCTCGAACAGTGTCCGGATGTTGATTAGGGCACGTTCGATATGCTTATCTTCCGTAGAGTCATGGATGAAGCTGCTAAGGGAGGTAGCTTGCTCGGTGGCAGCGATGTCAAGTGTTCGGTTTAACCACTTGGAGGCGATGCTAAAGAGCGTATCCAAGGATTGCTTGTACTGCTCATCTGTCTGAGCACGATCACAAATCTAACACAAAGTCAGTAGGCGAGAAAAGCGATGAGGTTTCGAACCGACCTGGTAGAAGGCCTCGGTCAGGCGCGCGCGAGTCCTGTGGGCCCTATCTTCCACAGTGCCCTTGACAGACTGGCCAGCTCCGATTGCCTCCGTTCCGACATCTTTGACGGTGTCCATTGTCTTCCTGAACTTGACCTTAGGGTCCGCATCCTCGCGTTCCTCTTCAGCCGTCTTGTGCTTCCGCCCGAGAGAATCCCTTTCGCCTCGCTGGACCTCGCTTTCGGTCGTTCTCAGGCTTTCTTTAGTTTGGGCGGCCTGAGCCTCGAATGACTCTGCAAAGTCGGCCAGGGCGAGTCGAATAAAGGAAGCAAAGTCGCCGAGTACTTGGTTTCCTTCGCCCGTGATGTTCGACCAGACCGTTTTGAGCAGATTCCTCAGAGCAGTGCGAAGTGCATTCATGTCAGCTGATGCCTCTTTGACATCGATTGCTTCGAGGCGAGTGGCAGACAAGTCACCCTCGGACAGATACCAAAGGGTCTCTTGGACCAGATTGTCATCTGCGAGCGATGGTCAACTAAGGATAGGAGAATGAGAATGAGACTCTGCACCGTTTTTGTTGGTTCCCAATTGCTTGTATGCTTTGAGCAGGTCAGTGAGGTCACGGGCGATGACCTTCCCACGTTCAGTGAGATCGTCGAACTCGGTTGGATCAGAAGGAATGATGTCGTCGAGAATCCAGTCGATGATGGCATTGAGCTGGCGTTGGCTGGGAAGCTTGCCAGCATCAAGGGCTGCAATAACAGATGATGTCTTGTCCATGGCTCAGTGAGAGAATAAAGAGAGAGAGAGAGAGAGAGAGAGAGAGAGAAAGGGGTGTCAGCTTAGACGGTCGCACCGACTGTCATGACATCATCACTGGATAGGAGTGTATGACGCGTGTCACGTGACGGTGTTATAATTAGGAGTTACTGCTACAGGTCGAAATCTAAAGAGTATACAGTAACGAATAACGATAGGGACTCTCTACACAAGCATGGTTAGCATGCGGTAAGAGAAGAGACAAAGGTCCACACCATTCAGTATCCTCTCCGGACGCCTCTGCATTGCTCGATTTGGGTGGCGGATTCTTGGCTGCCTTGGCCTTTGGTTTTCGAGGTTTGGGTTCCTTGCCGCGATTAGGGTTTTCTGGGGCATCTCTCCACATTGCCCCGATCTGTGATTCGGACGTGAAACGAACGAAAGGTGGATTAGTAAGCGCATATACCTCGATCATGGCTTCTTTGATGGGTGCGCCAGGGTTGTTCACCTTCCACTCCTTCATCTTGGCCTGTACAAAGAGATTGTATGCTGAAGGGGCGCGTTTGGGCTTGTCCTCTTTGTCTGCGCGTTCGTGTGATACGATGCAGGTCGTAGACAACGCATACACTGACCTTGCTTTGTGGACTTGGCGTTGGCACGTTTGGTAGCAGTCTTGGTGGCCGTGACTGGAAGCGAGTAAGGCTATGGTCGTCGCCACTGAAGGGAAGGGACAGACCTGTGGTAGACTTGGCCATGATGGAAGAGATTGAAGGAGAGCGGAGATTCGCGCTTCGGAACGCGGTCGTGTTTATGGGTCGTGTTTAGGTCACGTGCAGGTGGTCAGTGCGCAAGGGATGGAAGCCTATTTATATTTGAACAGGCCATTTCCGGTAACTTACTCTTTCTTTGTCTCGCTAGTTTTATACTCTCGTCGTCGTCGTCAATGTCCCCTTCCGCTCTTTCCGCACTACTGGCCTTCGCCGCTGCCTCCGTCGTACTCGCTCAGCCCGATCCCAACGACCCCACCCCTCTTTATAGCAAACACTATGCCTACCCCACTGGAATAGTGCGTCCATTTTGTCTTTTTTTTAAAAAACATCTTTTACTCATCTAGAATAGCCCTATCAAGTCGACCCTGTCACCTCTGCCATCCGTGGACCTCAAGTCGGCTACAACATTTGCAACTCCACGACCCAGAACCAGGATTCCCTGTGTCAGACGTCCTTTGTCGACCACATTGACGGTAGTAGTTCTACGTTTGTACTCGTCGGTTCGACCGCTGACTCTCTTCGAGATTTCTGCCTCTGGGCTCCCATTAAGCCGAACTCAACCATCGGAGATACGGAAGGCGAGGAAGTTGCCTGGTGCACAAAGCCTGGCCATGGCACCCGCCTCATTCCCGAGGGTGCTCTCCAGGGCGTACAAGTCATCAAGACCCCAGACTATATTCAAATTGCCGGCTTCATCGACCAGACCCAGATTAACTTGGCCGCCGGTGACTTTGGAGGAGAGCTCGATTCTCACGGTGCTGACCTAGTCCGTCTGTTTCAGTCCTCTTTTGAAAACTATTTTGACGTACCATCTTATTTAGCGTGGTAACCCCATTGGTGGGCTCATGTATTCCAACGCGTTCTCCAACAGTGGTGGCGACAACAACACCTATAACCAGGTATATGACTGGACAGTGTTAGTGTCATACCTCTTGTCGTGTCAGCGTGTCCTAACTTGGTGTTAGCTTCATGGGTGGTGGCGGCTTTTGCTTGAAGATCTGTGATCCTAGTGGCAAAACCCCGGGTGCATACTGCCAGAACATATACGACCGTCTCGGATGTGCATACAATGCCCCCAACAACGCCAAGAACGGCACCTTTGAGGTCTGCCAAGGAGAAGACATGACTCCCCCCGGTATCTACACCTCAGGCGGTCAGACCCTAACCTACTTCCAGCCTCCGGAGTCATTGGGCCCCATCACTTCTGTCCCATACACCCCCGTTGTGCCCGCCTCTTCCAACTGTGTCCAATACCAGTCCAACGCCCTCTACACCGCCCTCCCGACTCCTACCGGTGGTTCCACCAGCAAAAGCAGCTCCCCGAGTGGTTCCCGCACTGGATCTGCCGGTGGAGCTACACCAACAACCAATGGTGCATCGGCTGTTGGCATTTCTTCCGTTGCCACCATTGCTGGCGTGGTCTTCGCGATGGTCTTTTTGTCGTAAACCTAAACATTTGCACAATTGGAACATTTTGTCACGTTCTTGGACGTTTATATACCACGCACGATTGACTAGTCTTTTTACCGTACAATAAGTATTGGAGTTTGGACTTGATCGAATTGTGTCCAGAATGATTATAATATTGCCAAGTGGAGCGGATCACGTACATGATGGCCCTAAGGCCTGGTCTACGATCCGGAGCTGTGTTTCATTCTTCTTCTCTTCCCTCCATGATCCCTCCCGTCCCAAAGAAGGCCCAGAAGATCGGTCGTGCCCTCAAGACCGCCGCTCGCCTTCCAGCACGCGCCGTCTCGGGCGGTCGCGGGAGCGGAAGGAGTACCCTCTCGCCCACCCCAGGCGAACACCCAGTCGTCCTTCTCCGTGTGCGAATTATTAGCTGTAAAGATCTCTACACCCGCAGCAAACACGGCTCTTGCGATCCGTAGGCACAATTGTTCACCACGATGCAACTCTCATCGTGCTCTTTCTCAGCTTTGTCGTGGTCTCGTTGTTGAATACAAGGCACCATACCCCCGTGATCAAGCGCAATGCAAACCCTGAGTTTGGCACAAAAGACGCTACTTTTGACTTCCCCATCTATCTCTCTCTCGCCGATCGGCTCGGTACGATCGAGATTGTTGTCTGGGACAGGGACAACATGCTCAGGAAGGAGTACCTCGGTGAGGCCGCCCTCCCGCTGGAAGATTGGTTTAGACAGTCCAGCGCCTTTTCTTTCGACGACGATCAGAACAAGGTGCATCCGTTCGTGCAGCTCTTTTTCATCCTCTCACTCACCTTCTCTGATCCCAGCCATCGTCCTTATCGTTCGTGTCCACCCGGGCAACTACGCACGCCTCCGGTTCCGTGCAAATCAAACTCGGGTTCGTTGCACCCCCTAATGCACAGTCGTTCATGGGCTTCGAAGACGTTTTTCGCGAGCTCATCAAACGTTCCCGTCCGAGTCTCGTGTCTGCGCCGCCCGTAGGTCTCTTACCTCCTTTTTGGAACTCGCTGGCCCTAAACGAGACATCTCTGCAGACAGAAGGTATCGGAACCCTCCGCTCCCATCTTTCAGGACCCGCGTTCGAAGACGACGGTGGTATCAGTTCCGACGAAGACGACAATGACTCTGAAGAAGAGGACGACGAGGACGACATGCCGATACCACAGCTGTCTCGTCTCTACATCCCCCCGCCTGTGATTCACATAAATAACACAAGTCCCGGAGCCGCTCAGGGCAAGACGCCGAGCACTGCCCGCCCTTCTCCCTTTGTGGAGTCAACGACGCATACGCCCGTCACACCGACTTCCCGGTGTAGTAAACTACCGAAACTCTTCATTCGCAGACCTGCGTTGTCTACCCGCCCGTCGTACGAGGGTGCGCCCACCCCCACGCCTACGCCCAACAACGCAGACCTGACGGTGCCGTCTATACTGATTGCCCCGTCTCCGTCGACGTCACCGCGAAATGGGTCGCCTCTACCCTCACCCTCACCCATCCGCTCTCATCTTGGACATCGCCGCTCGGCGAGCGCTGGATCCATTCCAACGTTGAGCACTACCGGTACCAAGAAACGGTTTAAGCGATCGTGGGCGGCGACGACTAAGAATGCTGATTACAACTTTACGGCCGCGAACGATATCGTAGGTATCGTCATGCTGGAGATTCAGGGGGCGGCGGACCTCCCAAGGCTTAAAAATAGTGAGTGGCGGCCGCTCGCCTTGCATCTAGGGTTTCATAATTGACGGACACCGAATCTATGTCTCTTGACTCGCGCTGTCCAGTGACGCGCACAGGCTTTGATATGGATCCGTTCGTGGTCATCTCGTTTGGGAAAAAAGTGTTCCGTACGCGGGTAATTCGGCATTCCCTCAACCCTACATGGGACGAGAAGCTCCTGTTCCATGTGCGGCGTTACGAGACGGCTTTCAAGGTTCAGCTGACGGTGCTCGATTGGGATAAACTCTCTTCGAACGACCACGTGGGGGACGCTCGGTTCGACATCGCGGAGCTTGTCAAGGATGCGCCACAGCCTGATCCAAAGACGGGCTTGTACGGCGAGGACGGCGACGGCAGTCATCCCATGAAGGACTTTCATTTACATTTGGTGACCGCCAAGGAGATGCCTTGGGAGGCGAAGCATAATCCCGTCCTCCATTTCAGGTCTGTTCTCGTCTTTCCGTCTATGTTATGGCGACGGAGTTCTTGAACTGAAATGATCGTGTCCCGTTCGAAAGGGCTAGGTTTCAGCCATACGATGCACTGCGCCAGCGATTCTGGGCTCAATATCTTAAGCAGTATGATACGGACGACACAAACACGATGTCACACTTGGAGATCACGTCCATGTTGGATTCGCTTGGGTCCACGCTCTCGATGCAGACCATCGACTCGTTCTTCCACCGGTATGGAAAGAGACCTGCCGAGGACGAGCTGACGATACCCGAAACGGTCAGGTGTCTGGAGAAGGAACTATGTCGGCCTGCGAGCGAGCGCAAGAGGTTGAACACGGAGGACAGCTTCGCGGACAGCTGTTCGTCGCCCACGAATTTTGACGAATCGGACCTGCGTGGTCCTCCAGGCAAGTTATTCTTGGAAGGCTTAGACTTTTCTGGACCGCCTTTGAGTGTGATGCTGCCCGACGAGTCGCCGACGGAGAATGGGAACGGTAATGGGTATGGGTCGCACGTCCCGGGTCTCCCGGAGCCGAGACAGCGTCCGTTGGTGCATGTGGCAGAGCCATTCCCAGCGTCCTCCAGTGGCTCCTCGTCACGCAAGTCGAGCTACGCGTCGTCTGACTCGGAGGATGTTTCTTCTGGCGGAAACCAATTTGGATCGTCTGGAAACGCTGAGGACCACCATCACTTTGAGCGAGTGATCAACATCAAGAACTGCCCACTGTGTCATCGGCCGCGAATGAATTCCAAGGTGGAGGTAGACATCATGACGCATCTGGCGATCTGTGCGAGTCAGGACTGGGCCAAAGTGGACCGGATCGTTGTGGGCAACTTTGTGACTCCTAGTCAAGCGCAGCGGAAGTGGTATACGAGGGTCATCGCCAAGGTCTCTAGCGGGAACTATAAGCTCGGTGCGGTACGTGGTGCTCTTCGTTATATTGTGATGTATAGGTTTGGGCGTTAATGTGTCATTGATTTGGACATGACTGGGCTTGTTAGAATTCAGCCAACATCATCGTGCAGAATCGGATAACGGGACAGTTGGAAGAAGAAAAGATGCAGGTGTACGTCCGGCTGGGTATTCGGCTGTTGTACAAGGTCTGTCCGATGTCATTCGGTTGAAGTGATTTGGAGGAGGGTGGTGACTTAAAGTTTGTGTATTTTTGCAGGGCGCACGAGGACGGATGGAAGGCGCGCGGGGTAAGTAGCCTTTCAATGACGTGATGTTCGTCGCCTCGACTCGCGTGTTGAAATGCGTTTCATGACCCACAGCGCGCCGGTTGCTCAAGTCGTTATCGATCAAGCAGGGGATCAAGTACGACTCGCCCGAGTCGACCCGCAACATCCAGGCGTTCATCGATTTTTATAATCTCAAGGTGGACGAGTTCCTGGATCCTGTGGAGTCGTTCAGTGCGTTGGAGTTTCTTTTTTTTTTTTTTTGAGAAACGAGCGATGACAACTGGTCAGAAACGTTCAACGAGTTCTTTTATCGGTGAGCATGCGTCGCACGCCGACGTTCTTACCGACGTTGACCCTAATGTCAGAAAACTGATACCGGGCACCCGACCGATCGACTGTTCCGACGATCCCACGCGCCTCGTGAGCGCTGCCGACTGTCGGCTGATGGTCTTCGAGACTGTGTCGGAGGCGACACGTTTGTGGATCAAGGGCCGTGATTTCACAGTCGGACGGTTGCTTGGCGACGCGCATCGCGAGGACGCGGAACGCTACGTCGGTGGTGCGCTGGCGATATTTCGATTGGCGCCGCAGGACTATCACCGGTTCCATGTTCCCGTGGACGGTGTGATCGGGAGGATGACGGACATTGCAGGGGAGTATTATACGGTCAACGTGCGTGGCTTTTCTTTCTTTCTTTTTGACTCTCGTCGGCGTGTACTGACGATGTAGCGGTGAACGCCGAAATGGACATTGACGAACGACAACAAACAGCCGCAAGCAGTTCGAAGCGCGTTGGACGTGTTCGGGGAGAACGCGCGCAAGGTGGTGCCGATCGAGAGTCCGCAGTTTGGACGGGTAATTGCAGTGTGCGTGGGTGCGATGATGGTGGGAAGCATTCGGACTACGGTGCAGGAGGGGCAGGCGGTCGTGCGGGGCGAGGAGTTGGGGTATTTTGCATTCGGTGAGTATCTCTCGTTTACGCCTGATCTCCATTTTCTTTGTTGGTGGTCGAGATAGCTGACGTCACGCGTCGTACTGCGCAGGCGGGTCGACGATGGTAGTGTTGTTCGAGAAGGGGGTGGTAGATTGGGACGAAGACTTGGTGGTGAACGGGCGAGCGGCGCTCGAGACGCTCGTACGTGTCGGGATGGGGATCGGACGGTGTCGGAGGGCGGTGCCAGTGGGTGCAGGTGCGCAAGTTAATCGGTCCTCGTAACGTTGTCGGGTCGGAGCATGCCCGAGTATACCACAGTTTCTGTCACATCATGGACGATATTGTTACAGAACATCGTTGCTTTTAGTCGCATAGACACCAAGGGGGGCTATGTTGTCGGAGCGAAGAATGGTGGCTGTTCGATAATCACATCGTGCAGCGCCTTGGTCAGCATCGTTTTCCATATATTTGCTTGAATCACAGTATCATCGCCCTACTGATCTCTCTCTGATCTCCCCTCACTGCAAAGAGACGATAGTCATGTCCGGCTATATAGAAAGAGTGGTGGGTCGCTCCTTCTTGCGAGTCTCCCTCCCTTCTGATATGAGATCTGACCGCTCCCCGCGCGCCTGCTCCGACCCAACCCAATTCGCAGCGAGAAAACCGCCAGGAACGCCGTGAAGAACGGCGCGAGGCTATTCAGGAAAGACACAATCGCGGCGGATTATATGAGGGCCACCACAACGACCGCGACCGCCATGACGACGGTGGTTATGGACGCGGGCGAGGCCATGGCCATGATCAAAGACAGGAATACGGCGATCCAGGATATGAACAAGATCAAGGATATGGATCGCAGCAACGTCGCCCGGACCGGGACACGTACGACGACGACGGTCCGCGCCGTACGCAAGGTTTTGGAGGTGGCTACACCCCGCCCACCGGCCCTCCCCCGGGGCGGACTTCAGGTTTCGCGACCCAGGGCGGCCTCGATCGCGGCGATTTCGCAACGGATGAGGACATCAACCGTATGGTCACCTCGGGCGAGCTTGGCGAGCGACCAGGACGGCGTCAGGCATACGAGCGTGATGAAGAAGGGGGTTACGGGGGAACGGGCCGCGGTGGTGGCGGTGAAGGAGACCGATACGGTGCACTGCCTGGGTGAGCTCTTGACTGTCGACTGCGGAGAAGACCCATGTTGCTCATTTGTTTTACCGGCTTCCTAGACCGCCTCCGGGCCAGGGATATTCGCGCTACGATGCACCGTCGGGGTGAGATACCATATTTTTGATAGGCATTCGCTCATGTGTACCCTTTTGTGTGTAGAACCCCGCCTAGCCATGATTATCAAAGGCAGGAACCCGAGCACCAGAGGCCCAAGCCCGGTAGCGAGTATGGGTCCGGTTATGGTAGAGGATCCGACCGTCCGAACCAGTACGGATCGCAGCAAGGAGAGAGCCGCCCTCAGGGACCTCCGAGCTATGGCAGAAGCCAAGTCAACACACCTTCTGGTGGATTCACCGCCTCCCGGGACGATGGAGATCGGTATGGTTCGGGACAAGGTGGTGGTGGACGGCCTGGGGACCGTGATGAACCCCCGCGCAAGGGGGAGGCAGACGATTACTATGGCGGTCAATCCGGTGAGATACACCGTGGGGATGTTGTATATATGGTCTGAGTGTGATTCACATGCAGGCCGTGGTGACCGCTACGCACATTTGGCGGACATTGCTCACGAGCAGGGGGAGGACCCTGAGACGTACCGCCAGGCGACACAAGGCCTGCACGAGAAGATTCAGTCGCAGGCGCAGAATTCCCGACCGGGCCAGGACGATGATGGCAATTACCAGGCGCATGTCAATGATGCACATCGCAAAGCATATGGGTGAGCGAAAAGCGGATATGAGTGCGATGCAGAATTGATCACGTGGGACGGGACAGGGGAGACGACCATGGACCGATGAATGCAGATGCGATCGGGGCGGCAGCGGCGATGGAAGCGTTCAAGCAGACTGCATCCGGAGGAAATAAACCTTCAGGTGGGTTATTGGGAGGCAAGCCGGGACCGGGAGCTGGTCGAAAGGCAGAGGAGGAAGCGGAAGACGGTCCAGCGGAAGCGGGGGAACGCGGGCTGCAAGACAAGCTGGTGGGTGTTTGCAACGCACATTGAGGGCCCATGCTGATATCGGAAATGTAGATGGCCCTTGCGATGTCTCACGCCGGCAAGTTATTCGACAAGAAGAATCCGGGAAGTGGCGGTGGTGGTAGTGGTGGTGCGGATAAGGCACAAGGTAAAGGTGTTTTATATATATATTGACGACGCGTGTCTAAGAGAACCACGATACAGCAATGCAGTCGGCTGCTGCGACCGCGATGCAGCTGTTTACACAGTACCAGACGAAGGGCAAGCTGGACTCTGGAGACATGTCGTTGGTGATGGGACTCGCGAAGAATTTGTTCTAATTATATAACCGTGTGGGACAAGCGACTAAAAATACTTGCATGGGAATCTCCGAGTGATTACATCATGTAAAATAAATCAGATTTCGTCTCCTTCGTCCTCGTTTCAACGATATCGACGTATTTCTCTTCATTGTTTTTCGAAGCTAACGATTGACTTAGGTTTATTGTGAAGGATCCTACTTACAATGTGTGTTAGAGTGCTTGAAGAGGATCGATATCAATGTCCTCCGTCACGGGTTCACCCGTCACGCCGGTTCACGCGTTCACGATGTACTTTGTGATTAACCTGCAATTTATGATCCATTGTATCTCTTGTTGCGGCTATCTGATGGGCCTACTGTCGACACTGTCCCCGATGAGTCGCTGCAACTTTGATTTTATCGGTCACTGACATATGACAGTACTTGTCATCGTCAGTGTTTTCTTGCAAGTTCGTCAGGGTACTATGTATCATTCGAAAGTGTGAATTACACACACAGGCGGCGTAACTGCGCCGCCGATAAAAATAAAAGGGTGAATGATGTTAGAATCTTTTTTCAATTCACTCTTCCCTCATCCTCATGTCTCCCTCCGCTCTTTACCTTCTCGTGGCCGTCGCCATCGCTTCAAAGTCTGTCTTCGCCCAGCCTGACCCCGCTGACCCGACCCCGCTCACCGTCAAGACTTATGCTTACCCAACTGGCATTGCGAGTATCCTCATTCCAGATTGCTTTCTCGTCCTCACCTTTCCGCTCTTCTAGCCTTACCAAGTAGACCCCGTCACCTCCGCCATCCGCGGTCCCCAGACCGGTTACAACATCTGCAACTCCACCACGCAGAACCAGCAGTCGGAATGCCAGACCGCCTTGGTCAACAACATCGACAGTACGTCCGACTTCCCCTTTCCATCTAATGTCTGAACTATACATCCAAAAGACTTCTGCCTCTGGGCGCCACCTATGCCAAACTCCACCATTGGTGACACCGAGGCCTTCGAAGTCGCCTGGTGCACCAAGTCTGGCTACGGCACCCGTCTTATTCCAGACGGTGCCCTCCAAGCCGTGCAGATGCTCGTCACCAGCGAGTACATTCAGCTTGCCGGTTACATTGACCAGACCCAGATCAACCTTGCCCTCGGTGACTACGGAGGAGAACTTGACCCTCACGGCGCTGATTTGGTTCGCATGTTTCGCGTGTCGTATTTTAATTTCCTTCTCACCATTTTTTTCTTCAGCGTGGTAACCCTCTCGGTGGTCTGATGTACTCGAATGCTTTCCCCACGATCGGCGGCAACAACAACTCGTACACGCAGATCACCGACTGGACAAAGCAAGTATTTCCAAAAATTGTTTTACTCGCGTTCATTCTCGCTGACTGCCATCCGCAGCTTCCTGGGTGGAAACGCGTTCTGCATGACCATTTGCAACCCCTCATCTTCAAGCGACAACCAGTCCGCCTACTGCCAGAACATTTACGACCGCCTGGGATGCGCATACAATCAGCCTAGCAACGTTAAGAACGGTACCTTTGAAGTCTGTGATTCCAACCTCAAGACCCCTGCTGGCATCTACGTCTCTGGTGGTGTCACGATGACCTACAGCCAACCTAACTCGGGCGATGTTACCCCCCCATACACTCCCGTCATTCCCGCATCTTCCAACTGCGTTACCTTCCAGTCTGCTCAGCTGTACACCAGCCTTCCCAAGCCCACTAGCACGACCGGGTCTTCTGGTGCGAAGACCTCTTCCCCATCTGGCTCCTCTTCTGCAGGTACTCCTTCTGCGACCACAAGCTCTGCTTCCGCGCTCGGCATCTCCTCCGTTGCTGGCATTCTCGGCACGCTTCTCGCTATTGTCTTCCTTTCCTAAAACGTGACACTCCACTGCTACATGTATCGTGGAATGGTGCACATACCGCAATGTATGTTTCGTAGTGCAAGTTGTTGTCATATTTACATGGACATTTGAATCATGGACTTTGTGTGCCTTCTCCGCGTCTTCTTTATTGTACATGTTGTGTGGAGCACTAGCACTAGCCTGTCTCTCGAGTAAATACCCGGATACATCGCACATACATTTTACCTTACAGCTGTTGTTCAATACATTTATACAAGATCTTGCTTTTTGACTGGTGGGTGTGCCGTGGCTTTATACTCGCTCGTTGCCTGTCTAACTAGGCCCTTCTCAGTAACCGGATTAGGTGTGGTTTGGTTTCGTGTACCTCGAACAACCGATTATCGTCCTCAATCCCCACTTCTTACATTCTTCCCAACGCAAGAGCGTTGGTAGCGTGTATGGCCGCACTGGCACACGACATCGACTGGTTCACACGAGTGGGGACGAGAGGCCCCAGTATGTCCGACGTCGGCATCAATGATAGTAAGGATCGTTTAGATAGATTTGTATGCGTAGTTGACGTCTTGATAGATCTCTGAGTCAAACCGGGATCATCGATGCGTCTTTGATTCCGTTCAAGCAGCAGTGGCAGTGATTCAGTGAATTTCCGACCGTGAAGTGCCCAGCTTGGGAGAAGGACTTCATCCGGCCCGGGGTTGTGATAGCCTTTTTTTAGTCATTCGGCCCGCCCGTGGCGCTCCGTCTCTTTTCACACAATGTCTCAGGTGGCGTACATTACTCATTGTCGTACGACAACTTGTCTGCGGGCGTAAGTAGGAGCAAGGCGAGTAAGTACTTCGGCTCATCGCCGACTCGCCGAGGGCCAGTTTGCCATGGGAAACTCATTGGCCGGAACTAATCATATGCTCTTCTCCAAAGCTGTCCCCTGAGGCTCCCTCCACCTTTAGGTAAAGTATGCTCTCCAGTCAATCACCGCCGGTGAGCGTTGCCCGCACGTTGTCATGTGTCCCTCGTCAAGCTTAGGTCATTACATAGCCTCCAATCATGCCAATGCCACCTGACCGCTTCGTTTCCTTTCTTTCTGCCTTTCTTCCGATTCCGACCCTCTTAAGCGTGCACTGTTCTTCCCAGACTTGCAGTGATGTCTTTCGACAGCAACGTGCTCGGAGCTGGCGTGATCGTCAGTGGGGCCACACTCGTCTGCCTTTACTTTACTTGGTCTCGTACGCGGGATGATCATCGTGATGGTGGTGCGTCCGCTCGAGCGACTTCCTACATATTTCCTCCAAGTCCGCCTACAAACTCTATCGTGGGGCACCGTCTCCCACAGAAAAAGTGCGTTCTCTTTTCTCTTTCCATTCACGTCGCCCGATGCCCAATCTTTAACAAGTCCATTTTTGACCTACGAATCCTGGATCAATGAGTATGGACCGCTCATATCGCTCAGAGCTGGTATGGAGCGCTTCGTGGTCATTGGGCGTTACAAGGCAAGTGAGGGCCCGTGTGTCGTGTAAAGATAGACCTGACGCGGACGACGGGCATTAGGCTGCCATGGACATCATGGACAAACGAGGCGGTGCGTTGGTCGATCGACCCAGATCCGTGGCCTGCGGCGAACTATTGGGTCGTGGTTTTCGAATCTCTATGACGCGTGCCGGGGAGCGATTTAAACGGATGCGGAGGTACGTTGGAATTTCAGGGCGATCGAGGATGGCCCGACTATCAACGCGCTTGTGTATAGGGCACTCCATACACACTTGCAGCCCAAGGCAGCACAGACGTACGAGCCGTTGCAGATGCTGCACGTCAAAGGGACAATTTTGGGGTTGTTAGAAGATCCCGAGCGATATTCAGACCACGCACGCGCGTACGTTCGTCTATGTTTCTTTGACAGGACTTCCCTCCCAATCTCTACTCACAGATATGCGGCCTCTGTCACCCTCAAGCTCACATATGGTAAAAATACGCCAACAGATGCGTCGGATCCCGACGTTTTGGAAGTTCAGAAATCGCTCAAGAGGTTTGTGAAGGCTTTGAGCCCTGGTGCCTACCTCGTAGACAGCTTTCCTTGGTTGAAATACTTGCCGTGGTATGGGCGGGAGTTGCGGCAAGGATTCATCGAAGATTTCGAGTTGTTTCGTCGTCAATTGGATATGGTCAAGTTCCAGATGGTAATGCATTAATCCTACTGGGCATTCCTGGACTTGAATGTTTACCACGAACGACGTCTCTCTGCACAGGACGACCCCAACTCGGGTCCCTCATTTTCAAAGTTCCTCCTCGCACGAGAGATGGATTTCGGTCTGGACGAGACCGAGATGGCGTTTCTCGCTGGTGGTTTGTTTTCGGCGGGCTCGGAGAGTGTGCGTCACATTTGTTCTCATAACGATGTGATTGACCTTGCGACACAACGTAGACGGCGGTTGCTATTTGCATTATGATGATGGCCGCTGCAAGCCACCCCGATGCACAAGCCGCAGTGCACGCAGAACTGGATGCAGTCGTTGGTTCCCAACGTCGTTCGTCTACACCTATTCTTTCAGCAGCACTGTCCCAACTTGAACGCTTTCACAGTTCCCAATTTCGATGACGAGAAGTCTCTGCCCGTGCTCCGTGCCTTCACTTTGGAGATGATGCGATGGAGACCTATAGCACCTCTGGGTGAGCCGCACCCTCCTATCAGTCCTCTATCCGCCATTCTCTGACGCTGCTTCTATATGTATATATAGGCCTCCCTCACCGCGCAACGGAGGATATCATCTGGGTGAGTATTATCTGTCTACGACTTGGTCGTCTCCGCAATTCTTAACCATTCCTTTTCTCAGGGCGATTATTACATACCTGCAGGGACAACGGTGTATGGGAACCATTGGTACGCGGAATCTACTTGAATTGCCTTTGGATGAGTCTGGTGGTGCGACCCTGATTACGACTTGAAGGGCCATCTCTCGCGATCCGGAGGTCTTCCCGGACCCAGACACCTTCGACTTGACGCGATGGCTGATGCCGGATGGAAGTGTGAGAGATGACATCAAGTTTCCCTACTTTGGTTTCGGCAGACGGTAAGATATCCGAAAAAAAGTTATGCGTTCGGGCCGCATCATGGGCAACGGGGCCTGCCCCGCCAATCACAGGTTCTGAATCATTGTTCTAGGATTTGTCCCGGACAACACGTAGTTACTAGGCAAGTCCATTCGACCTCAGGTAGTATAGGAGGAAAATTGACGGAGCGACACGCGCCTTCGTACACACAGGTCGCTTTATATCAACACCGTATTCGTCCTCTGGGCGTTTCGACTGTCTGTGGACAAATCCAAGCCGATTGATGACATGGCGTTCATAAATGGCATATCGGGTGATATCGCGCCTGTTGGTCTCCGCTTCGAGCCCCGGGTTCCAGCGGAGACGTTGAAGGTGATGATGGCTGAGGCTTGAGGCCTGAAAAATATGCGGTTGCATACGAGATGTTAGGCAGATATGATGATGCCATCCTACTTCTCCGCCTGCTCTCGGTTCTTCTGACCGTTGGCATAAATTTTAGATACATAGCCGTTTGGCTAGTGTAGTATGTAGTTTTCTTCCCTCTACCTCATCCTGCGAACGCACGTCCTTCAGCAGAAGTAATTGTTCCAAAAGACTAGTCTGATATCCAAAAAGGAGAGAAGATAGCAACAAACCATGTACATACTAGTGGAACAACGTCAGTCGTACATGGTACGACATATTATAAGTACCGCTGGGCGGTGTTATGGCATCTTGGAGGGGAGGAGGGAGATTAAAGCATGTTGGGATGTCACTACCTCTCCAATGATATTCAACGCCAGGCGACGAGGAAAGGAGGCGTGTACCAATACTCACCTAGCTCTTCCACTTCATGACTCTCTCGTAGGCATTCACATCCGAGTCGTCTATCTCGTGCACGGTGGTACCCCCTTGATCATCTCTTCGCGCGGTCCCAGAAGCGGAGCCGGAGCCATCTTCGTGGCCATGTCTATGGGACGCATGATGGTGACGACATCGTCTCGTCGGACGGGCGCGGTCGCTCTTGTCCGAGTCGGATGCGGATGCAGAGTCGGACTCGGACTCGGACGATGATTCATCGAACCGCCGCGGCTTGTGGTATATGCAGCATACTGATTTGGTCGTGTGCGCAGTCGCGATTCCAAAGGTTCGTCAGCGTTGTCACATCAACTCATCGACGCCAAGGCGCAAGCACATGCAACACAGTATGCATGTATACACATACCATATGCCCACACATATTCAGGTAAGATGTATATACATGTACATGTGCGATGGCATGTGCAACGACGCGGAAAAGAGACACATAAAAGAAGGCACGTACTCTTGGACTTTTTCCTCCCGCATCCCTCGTTGTCGACGACATCCGCACCCCAGGCTACACGTTGGCGCGTTCTTCGTTGGGTACCACGGAGCTTGAGTACGCCCACTGCCGCGCTGGAGGAGGATCTTACGGCACCGCCATTTGCTGCGGGGTCGTCATCGTCTTGGCGTGGTTGGGCGTCTCGAAGGGTGATTGTGCGGGAGCCATCAGTGGGGGCCGCTGTGTCAGGTCTTCGCTGTGGCGCAACGTTCATGACAAGGAGAGAGTAACTAGAGCAGATGGAAGTTTCGATGACGCTCGTACATAATTAGTCAGCGCTTCAGCGATCAATTTTAATCATTCAATCATTGGGTTCCATCGGATGAATATTCGAGAATCTATACCATTTATTGATAGTCATTAAGAACATCATATCAGAAACCAGTTAGTGTTACAACGCGTGGGTATGGGGATGCATGATGGTAAAAAGTACAAGAGATTGTCCGAAATGCGAATTACTTAAAAGAATAAATGCAAGCAACGATCAACGCTGGGACGAAAAAGAATCGGAGCCGAAAAAGCGCGTTAGAAAGGGACAAAAAATGCGCTCATGGGTTGACAGAAGATGCGAAATGACGAAATTATCCATAGTGGACCCTGTTTGCGTCATAGGTCAGTTTCATAGAAGAGCCGTGAGCTGAAACGAATCGAACGCACCCCCGGGTGGTCGTTGATATGGGTTTAAAGTCCGTTCGTCCAGACTCAACAAAGTGGCGGAGGACTTCTGCCCAGTCTTCTCTCTGATCCCAGCTGATTTTGCTCGGTGGGTCGACTTCCACAGGCATAACCTGGCTGATGCCATTGCATTGTACAAAAATGACCAGTGTCCCAATGCCGCCACTCCGGCGACACCGTTCCTCTCTCCGATCGATGTCGGTAGCAACAAGGGGATCATGGCTGGTCACGTATGACCGAGGCACGATGTGCGTGCCTGCCACTGAGAACCTGAGGAGATCCGAAGGCGTAAGGAAAGAAAAACACGAGGTCCGGGGACCAGATGGCGTACCGGAAAAGTGACTCAGCACGCGGATTGTAGCTGAGTTCGATAAGGAGAGCGTTCTGCCGAATGTTGGCAGGAAGGCGTTTTATTTGCAGAGCTTGGAATCCGGCCCATCCAAGCAGAGACGAATGCGTAGAAGTGAATTTGCGCAGATGCTTGACCAGGTTTTCGTCAGGGCACGTGGTGTTCATGGCCTGTTGTTTCGCCTCGGAAACCTGTGCGGCCGTGTGCTGGCAGATGGCCTTATGGGAAGGCCAGTGCGATTTTTGGCACTCGGGCGACTATGAAGGAAAACGTGAGTAAGGCAGTTAACGCTGCCTGATTGGCGCGATAATAAACGTACGCAGTATTGAGTCGTCATCTGTGCACATAGGGCGAGTCAGATCTAGATCGTATGTGACGATATCGCAGAGGAGACTCACACAGCCACCGCAGTAGCGGAATTTCTGGATCGATGGGTTCTCGACTGCACCGCAGGTATCGCAGATGCGGTACCCGCGTTGCTTCGATGAGGGGTGGGTGGGAGTAGAGTAATAGTTGGCTGCAGCGGGTGCCATTTGATGAGTAACTGTGGGTGATAGGCTGCGAGAAAGACTCGAAGAATGGCTGTTGGACCTCCGCCATTGTTTCCAGTGTTTTATAGCTGGAGGGAGTGATCGCTGTGCCCATCTTGGGCCACTCCGTCAAGAAGCGCCGTCTGAGGGACCACGGTGGAGAACAAAAAAGCCACCCGAATGTTTTTTTGTTTCGGAAGAGTGAAGCAGAACACGGCAAAGGCTTTTTGTGTTGGTAGTGAGGGACTGCATTGTCGAAGGTCACAGACAAACGGATACGCGACTTCTTGAACGCGGAACACAATAAAGGAGGGAGAAACAGGGAAGATACAATTAGACGAAAAAGGAAATAGAGTTGGGCAAGACGGTTCCTTCGGTCGCACGTCGCACCTTGCCGGCAGACTTCAATTGTTTCACCAATTGTCGACCGCCAGCTGTGATTGTGTAGTTCATTGCTGTCATACTCACATTGATACCAGATCTATCGCCCCATGCACATCCATTCTTGTTCCGTGATGTTTGCCTCTTGCGCCCGCCTAATCAAGAAACCTCAAAGAACATGGCTTTCCCGGATTCAGATCCTTCCAGTTCGCCCATCTCCACTGTAAGACGTACCTTGGGTCCGACTTGCCATGTACAGCCTATCACATCTCACAAAGTCGTGGCTCAGTCTGTTTTATTGTTGGCCAGGCTGTGCATGTCAGTAAACCTTATCCACCGTGTGGTAGATACCCTGGGACTCATCTCGACCCCCATATTCGAACAGTGGTTCTCTCATCTGTTTCCACACGTGAGGCGGGCTCTGCAGGGATCGCATAGATCTCCCTTCCGAGGCAACAGCATCCCGTTCATTTCGCCTCTCGTTTCAACATAGCACGTCACACTGCGTCAAAGGGATCGGCGTCGGGTCGATCGTTGTTCACAAGCGTCGGGAGAGGGATTACACAACCAAACACATATAATACCTACTCTTGCTGATCGGCGCCAAACTCAATCCGCTCTCGTCTGTGAGACTTGCTTGCAGCAACTCCTCCTCTGATTGTGTACATAGGAACGAAAAGTAAATCAACTTGATCGAATCGAATTCGTTAATTTGACGGCGTAGAAGCCCGAGCCACAGGAGAGCCACGCGCTCGAATCTCTCCGGCTGCGCGACCGGGGTACCTTGGACAGTTGTTCTACGTCGACAGATCTGAGGCTATATATTTTTGCTTCGACCTGAGAGTTTCTTCCTTACTTCGACGCCTCTTCTAAGGTAACTTTAATTGTGTTCCCATCGGTGGTTCTCTGTATGAGAGGGGTTCCGTGTTGGGAGTGACAATCTACACCGAAACAGAATTGCCAGTGATATAGACAGAGTGAGGCTGTTGCTCGGAAGCGAGTCTGCGTGGCACAAGATAGATCTGCCCCATGATATCAAGTTGGGAGTGTCGAGAGATGAAATATGGATGAAAGTAATCAAAGGAAGTCACGCACTGGCAGCACACCGTCGTGGGCATGAATTATTGGAACCAAATGAACTTCTCGGATCTGTCACCGGCGCTGATCGAGACCTTTTGTGGGATATATGTCTAGCGGTTCGATGTGAGCGCCGAAAGATTCTGGCTTACATTATTAGTTACATAGCTCTCGATTGTGATGGAGGTGGCGAAAGTCACGGTGGCGTGGCACGCTTTTCCCTTTCCCGGTTCCTTGTTGCAGGAACCAAGCTCCATGTCTTGTTCCATACTGCTACGAAACGGGTCTCTCGAATGTAAGACGAATCAGATTTGAATCACACAATAGGCAAGCGGTTGACCTAGTGTCAGGCACTTCACAGATGCTTGAAGCGGCCTGAATCGGCCAAGCCCGGCTTACTTTGTCAAATCGACTTTGCAATCGACTTTATAACTTAGGCTTCCTCCTGTTCATGCTGTGACTCGGATCACCATCACATTGAACATGTCATTCCCTTCTGATCATCACTTCCTCGACCAGCCTCGCCCCAACTTCATCATTGGTCACGGAGGCGATGGCTCCGTTGACACGACTACCCTTGCAGCTCATGATTTCGATGTCGATACACGGACCGGTTTCATGCCTCCAGATCCCCCCATAAGCCGTCTTCCGGTCGAATGGGAGCCATGGGAGACAACTCTGGACCGCGCCATGTCGATGAAACTGCAGCTTGCAGTGAAGCCGGATCTTACCGAGAACGAAATTGCACGTTCTGCGTCATGGAGAGAAAGTGTGCACGATATTGTGAGCTGCTTATTCACTCCCGTTCATCGACGCTCGTTTAACTCACCATGCCGTCCGAATCCGTCGCTTTCCTCGCTGCGCTTGGGGTATCGGCGAACTTCCGTCAGTTACCTATGCTTTCGACGAAAGGCCTTGCAGCTTCTGAGTTGTTGCTTCGGCGAGCTCACCATGTGCTCACATTCATCATGCACATGTATATCCACACCCTCCCACTTGATTCTGAGGTTCGCATCCCACCAAGTATTTCCATCCCCATCCTCGAGGTCGCGGCTTATCTCCAGCTCCCACCTGTCGCAACATACTCTGACACCGTCCTCTATAATTGGAGTCTCAAATCTCCCACAGACGAAACGATTCCGCCTGCGCTCGATAATCTCCGCAGTCAGGATCTCTTCACAGGTACAAATGACGAACAAGAATTCTACCTGGCCACGTCACGGATCGAGATCCGGGGTGTGGAAGCTCTCGAACTCATGCGCGTCACGATGGACGAGATGTTCGTCGGAGACGAGATTGCTGTGCGGCGGATCACGGGATATCTTCACCAACTCGCCTCCGTCGTGGACGAGCTCACGAACATTCTGCTGGACGTCAGAAAAGGCTGTGACGTAGGATTCTTCTATCATAGCATCCGGCCCTGGTTCCGTGGTGAGGACTCTGATCCGATGAACAGGAAATGGGTGTTTGAAGGGCTCGATGAACACCCGGAAATTGAATCACCAACCGACTTGTCCGGGCCAAGCGCCGGACAGAGTGCACTCATTCACGCACTCGACATCTTCCTTGGTTTGGACAACTGTGCGGCTGGTAATGCAGACATCTCGGTGCCAGACGACGCGCGGACGTTGTTGCGCCGCATGCAAGTATACATGCCGAGACATCACCGCAACTTTTTGCATCACCTGATTGCCAACCCCCGACCTGTGCGGGACCTCGTGCTCGGTGGAGATCCGAAGCTCGTGGAGGCGTACGACGAGGCGGTGCACTCAGTAAAGGAATTCAGAGACGCGCACCTCCGAATCGTTGCTCTGTACATCATCGGACCAGCGAGCCGGGAAAGAATCGCTGCGAAGGAGGCTGGAGCAGCGGGGCCGAACGAAAATCAGAGACCGCCGTTGAAAGGGACCGGAGGAACACATTTAATGCAATTTCTGAAGGGTGTGAGGGACAAGACTGCGGAGTTGACAGTAGGCAAAGCAAGAGGTGTGCGTTAGCACAGTCTCAGGATACGGACTTGCAGATTTTTTTGGGGGGAGGCGGGGGACGTTACTGTCACGGTAACACTTTGTAATTCCTCGATTTGGGAGGACCATTACCACTCTGGTTGTGACTCATCAGAGGGTGTCGGACAAAACGAGTTCCAATTATCTGATCGATCGGGGACGCGTCGCGCATACACAGCAGTACGATACAGCTACAATATTGTCCAAGAAACCATATCCATCCCTCAAAACGATGAGCTGTGTGATAATCCAGCAAGAAGAACTAGTTCAGAGTTGTGCGAGACCGTTTACCCATCCCCGTTGCAGTTGCGAACACTTCCGCGTCATTCCTTCATTTACAAGTGCACGCGTTTGTGCCGTTTTGCTGTGTCTCTTCCTCTGTGATGTTTGTAAATGGGGCACGAAGCATCACGAACTCAATGAGACTTTGAGATATGTTTATATGACATTATATTCGCATCCATGTATGTCATCTACATAATTATGATACACACACAGATATTGCTAGATAGCCCATCATTGCCATGGCATGAGTTGAGAAGAAGTAACTCAAAATCATATATTGGTCATTTATATCTGCTTGATATATAATCTCAACTTAATTATACAGCTGGTGATTATCAGCTAATGGAAAATTAGGATACCTTATCATCTTAATCTTACAGGAACATCTTTCAATAATAGAAAAATTGATATCTCTGAGAAGATAATATCTAGTATTCTTTCATTTTCTAATCTACCTGACTGGAACTATCTTAGCCAATTTCACTGAATTCTAGTATATGTCAGTGTTGAAAGCTTGATTTATAAAATCAGCGGTGTCTTCCTTTAACATGTTATCCACTTACCTTATTATGTTACCAAAGGTCAGTTTTATCTTATTTATGGAATCTGACAAGTAATATCACATGTTCAAACCATACAATGTTAATCTCATTGTTTTCTATTTGGATAAGACTATCAAGAATTCATTCATTGTCACTGT
>JBBPOM010000027.1:0-84571 GCA_038091455.1 Leccinum uliginosum
ATCGCATTTGCCATCTCCAGTTGAAGAGGTCGACTTGTCCGATGGTCCGATTGTAAGAGACTTGTGGATTGAAAATGTGTCATACTGAACTCTCTGAATGGATTCATAATTCGGATCGGCGATCTTGACCAGCGCAGTGTCGACGTGCACTTTCAAGAAATCATCTTATGGTGGGGATTTGCCCTCGCATTTCAGTCTGCATTCCCTAACGTACAACACGATATCCTGGCGCCAATATTTGCATACAGGGTAGTACCAAGATCCCAACTGGTGGTAATTCAACCGATATACGGTCATCGGACGCGCTAGCGGCCTCACTGGAGTTCTGACGCCCCTCAAAGGTCGGGGAGACGTCTGTCTCCTCCTGCTTAGGCCAGACAGGACTTGAATCAGTCCTTGCCATACATTTAGGATATTCGTTCCCGCAGTCCAGAACGGTATGATGACTCCAGCGCTCTGGTCGATCCTGAGGGTCTTCACGTTTCCAAATCTTCCGCTCGCTCATCTTGCTGAAACCGATCGTCGCGCTGTGTTCGCTACTTTCCATCTAGACCACACAGGTGCCTTTGATATCCCCATGACCCTCGATTTCTATCAACGTAATGACAATAAGCGTTGGCGAGTCACCAGAACCTTCCGCCGAGTGCATCTATGTGGTCGTTGATCTTCCTGGTGGTCAGTGCAATCAATCGTTATTGGTTTCGACACGCCATTTGACGACACTGCAGTTCCCCGAAAACGTACTGCGGAAGAAATTTGCATTCTCGACTGGGTCAGATCTGCAAAAATCGGAAAGTACGCCCCATCCAGCATAGGCTGCAAGCAGCACAAGTCACTTCAACAAGACTATGGGCAACGCCTGCTCGATGACCGCCCAATCGCGGGGAACGGAGGCACGCTTCCTGATGATGAAGCTTAAGTCTCGCCGATTTCGCTAGTATACCAACCATTTGGCGCTTTTCTTGATACTTACATCGGCACAGGTGACAAAGCAACGCGAGCTCCTCTCTTGAAGCATCAAGTGGACGATTTTGCATATCAAATGACACTGTTACATGACAATGACAACAGCAGAAGGGACCCAACTTTACCTCTCCTTAACCGCATGTTTGATGAAGCTCTTGGTACAACTCTCCGAATAATCGCCGCTACTGTTGGCAATTATACGACTGGTAGGAGCATTATCGACAAACGTGAGGAGCCCATTTTCTTTGTGGAGCTCATCCGCATTGAAGGACCGTCTTTTCCCTGCGATCACGGAACTACCCTCCTTTGAAGATCCCAGTGTTTCGATCAAATTCGAAATCATCAGGTCTATAATCACCACCCCAGGTCGATATATCTGCGAAGCAACCTCTTCAAACGCTACCAAGCTCGTCATCAAGTTCAGCCGTCGCTATTCCTTCGACCTGCACACGCATTGTGTTCGTGAAGGTCACGCGCCTAGTAGACCTCGTGGTTATGCCAAGCTTTCGGGGAATATATAATCGCTGTAGCCATGGATTTTTTCGACAACGGTATTCTCTTGGGTTCAAATGAGGCTTCCCTCGAGGACCGGAAGATCTGGGCGGATCAATTAACACGTCTTGTCGACTCTTTTCATGCCGCGGATTATGTTCATGGTGATCTTTGATATCCCAACATACTCGTTGCCGACGACAAGGTCATGTTGATTGACTACGATTGGGCAGGGAAGGAGGGAGAAGTGTTTTGCCCACATCATGGCCGTCTGGCGCTACAGCTGACAGAGGGACGCGACCGAGGTGATCCGATGATCACAAAGGAAGGCAACAGACATATTTTGGCCATTACCTTGAAAGAAATCGTAATCGATTCCCAGTCGTAAGCACTTCCTACATTTTGTTCGTTTCGTTATCTGTATTGTACATCCCTGTAATGTGCCGGCGAGACGCGATGCCCTTGTGCCATTGGTGAGTTTTCCTGTCGCATGGAATAGTATGTAGGCAACTTCTCATCGAGCAGAACCATCTTCGCTTCCGAGTCCGTCTCACAGCCGAATGCTTGCAACTTTGAAACGCGGATCCGTCAGCGATCCAGTTTCCAGCGAAAACAGACGAGCAACGTATCACTTACTTCAACGCCTCCCGGCGCGCGTCCCCCTTCCGTCCCCTACCTTCATGTTCGAGAGGAATGCGAGGTCGGACACTTCGTCTTACTCCCTGTTAGTAAACAATGCCATTAGTACCCGTAGTACTTCATACCTTTCCCACAGTCCCCGAGCCCGAGCCCGAGACCGCGACTCGTATGTCCCGATTGCCCGCTCTCCACGAAGTGGTGGTAGCAAGCTTGCCGAACAAACCTAAAACCGAACGTCTGGTAGCCTGGCAACGTCCTTGATGCCGGTTGGCGGCGTCCGACACATCATTAAAGGGGAGGGGGACCCGTGACCGGTCTCAGATGACGCACACCTGGGATTGAATATTGAGCGGGCACTAGATGCGTGAAACAAGTTCAATTAATGATAATGTTGCGTCGTCAACATGCTCATCATATTTTGAGCCCCGCGACTCAGTCTCCTCAGCCAGTGGGGCTGAAAGTTAACAGCTGCCGCCAAACAACACGCTTGCGCATATTATATGCCAAGAATCAGACACACCACCCGGTAGGTAAAGGATGAAATCAAGAAAGAAGTAAGAAGTGAGCCTCAAGGCCCCTGGAAATAATTTAAGAAACAAATACGAATATTGGTACCAGATGAGGGAGACGTTAGGAAATCATGAGAGACTGGTATACACACCATAGCGATATGCATAACAAATGATGAAGAATGAATGGAATACAGGAAGCGAGACATAACGAATAGACGATACAAAGATTGACAATATTCTTGGAACGACGGAGAACATGACGCATAGATGGTGTACCGGTATGAATCATTCGACCCGAGGTTCCGTAGTGGTGACAGGTACAACGATCGATACATTTTCGGAACTGGTTGGTGAGGGCGTCTTGTCGTCAATCTCGACTGTTTTCACGACAGTAATTTCGAGCTGGTTCGCAGTTTGTGAATGATGGGCTTCAATTCCAACCAGACGAATGCGCAACATACCTTGGTTTGGGGACAATTGCGTGACTAAACAAACAGTGAGACTCGACCGAATGACACCGTCCAATTGACTCACCGAAAGCCTTCCCGGCATTCTTCGTGGCGTGCCGGAAAATAGGGGAATTCCAGCGGCAAGCTCCACAGATGCGCCACGTTGTCGCTGGTGTTGGAGCTGTTTGCGTGTGTTCAAACTAGTGATCATCGGTGACAAGCCTAGACAATAGAAACAATTCAAAACTCACGTGGCCAGCA
This sequence comes from Leccinum uliginosum, assembly GCA_038091455.1. Classification (NCBI taxonomy): domain Eukaryota; kingdom Fungi; phylum Basidiomycota; class Agaricomycetes; order Boletales; family Boletaceae; genus Leccinum; species Leccinum uliginosum. Next base: position 3,320 of record JBBPOM010000027.1, read on the forward strand.
ACGAGTTCGCATAAACTGGAGAACTATCATCAGCAAAGAAAAAGGAATAGAATGGATGTCTACGTACGCTTGCTGATAAAGAAATGCAGTCCCATAAAAACAAGATTGTTGGGCATTGTAACCCACTTTGACCACGGTCAGAATGTCCGAAAGAGCCGTCGTATTGGTACTTACGCAAATCATAGATACGATTGTCGCAGCACTTCGAGAGTGTTTGAGCGAGGAGGAACTCAACGTAAGATGACGCACCTTGTTAACAAATTCGTCTCAAAAGTATACAAAACCACTGCGCCAATGATACGGTCCAAGCTGCGAGTGCTCAGCTCGGTGGTAGCGGTCTCAAGATACTGAATGCCTACTTTGTAGACGCCCTCTTCTCGTTCTGCAGCGCCTGAAGCGAATAGGTTAAACAGCCCGTAATTATAATATCCACGAGACATGACATCGCTAAGCCAAGGGTAAAAACCCACTATTAGAAGAGCAAAGACGATAAGACAACTCGAAGAATTTGATGCGCAAGCACTTGGTGGATAAACTCACTCGAAATTTTGCCTTGAATGCTGGGAAAGTTTTCATATGGATCCTGGGATATTGGGCTGAGGGCATGGTTCGCGGGTCAATCGCATGTTCTTACATTTCAGTTGTTGTGACTTGAGAGTGAATTTCATACATGAGCGCTCGAAGTTTCAGAAACCGATCGCCTTTACCTGTTGCGCAACCTGACACATCTGGTTCATTTATGTTGCCAATCGGCGAAATGAGGACCCTCACATAGTCTAAAGAATGCCAATACCAACTTTAATAGGCATCAAGTCAGCCGGGTTTCAGATCAGAGTGAAATTTATATTCACGATTATGCCGGTATATTGCCATTGTTGTCGGCTCACTAGGAAACTGTAAGCTATTTGTTCAGGTTGGCCATTCGCTACTTACGTTTGTGGATCCGATGGGCGAAAAAACTGGAAACAGACAATCAGCGAACTGACCAAGTGGCGTTGGAGCAAACACGATACCAGTGGACGATTAACGTCAATATTGCCTAAACCGCACAGAATAAGTTCCGCGCACAAGACAAACAAGGGCACACCTACAGTGGTAATAACCGTCAGCTGAAACAAGAAGATCAGGTGCCGGCAAATGATAAACACCAGAACACACGTACTGCTAATGGGCTAATAATGGTTGTTTGATGAGTCATGGGATAGAACAAAGTCACGAACCCACATTGGTATTGTTTCTATCCGCGATGTGTCACCATAATTGGAGATTAGATAAATCCAGATTGATGCGTAAACCAGAAGGCTGTGTAAAGAATCGAGTGTCCTTGCGAAATGATGAGACACTGGGGTGAAGGGCGAGTGCGCTTGGACAGGGGCCTACCACACCGCTCCAACCTAGTCAGAATATGAGTCTAGATGATACTTTGCGTGAATCCACCAACTTACCACAGCTTTGAGCATGGTAGAATCATTGGGGAAGAGCTTGACGTAGAGGAATGTCTGCACCATGACCACCCCAGACAGGCTAAAGTTGGAGCGGGGATCAAGTCGCCTCCAGGTTGAAAAGGATGGGTACTCACGCTGCGGCACAGAACCCGCCCAGTAGGAGAGCACCAAGTGTTGCATTGATAAATGATGACATATCAGATCGGATTCAGGGAGGGAGTACAACGGGCGGGGTGACGATGATGGGGGAACAGAGGAGAAAGGGGAATGGCCAATGTCTGAAAGGGAAAACTACCTTGTTGGTATGTTGATTCCGTTGATTCCAACGGGCATAGCCGAGTTCGTCCGATCATTCCTACTATATTGTGTCGATCCAGGTTTGGGCCGAGTGCCAGTCAGTGTCGTTATGCGTTCCTGGAGCTGATCAAGCTCACTCGAGCTCAACCGAGCTGACGATGAAACACTGGATACGGCGAAGACCGTACAAGGCTACTCGCCTACAATTTCTGTCGATGCTAGCTGGTGACTCAACGTTCGACTGTCATGGTGCATGATCAGCGGTCAGCGGTCACTGGCAGCATCCGAACACCATGGTAAGTACAAGAGTTTGAGCTGTCACTGTGAGATATCAAAGCGCACTCGCATTCAAATGATAAGCTTGATACATACTGTACGGTCATTTTGGTATGTTTTATTAGTATGCATTGTCTATGGCACCACAAGTTGTAGACTCGTGGCGTGACGACAACTCGCGTCTGTCACGGTTACAATGTCACAAGCTGTACCACTCTTTGACCACGACGGCTTTGACGGTGTGTCTCTTCGACTGTCATTTTCGTACGACTGACGGCGCTACACAGAATATATCAACACAGATGGATGAAGACGTGCTGAGCGACGTGATTCCAAGCAACATCGTATCTAGACAGGCAAGTAACTTGTCCCCTGTAAAAGGTCGACATGTTCACCATGTATGTGACATTCAATACCGTCAGCAAAGCGAAGGCGCAGACGATGGAGAGAGTGAATACATCGACGGTAGCGCGAGCGTGGAGGAGGACGAACTGCAGAGCGACCAGGAGGACCAGGTTTGCTTACTATTTGTTCAAGTTCATTGAACTTCTTCAACTTACGTCTCCGTCTCCCAGGAACCCGTCGCAAGTGGATCTTCACCCTCAAAATTGTGGAAAATGCAACAGTCCGCAGAGAGGCAGCAGAAGAAGCAGAAACGAAAAGCGGACGAAAGCCAGCTCCACGCAAAGAGGCAAGAGATGGACAAGGCAAAGGTACCTCCATGTTATCATCTTTATTTATCAGATTCTAAGACACTGTGCAGATTGCTGATGCTGTAAAGCAATACTCATACTTGTTAGGTCAGACAGACCTCTTCAAATATTTCGTCGATATCAAAGTCTGTCACCCTCGTATGCACCCAACCTTTGCTCATCCTATCATATCTGCAGAAAGCTCGCGATCCTCAATACGCTGCTCTCTTGGATTCACAACCAAAACAACGAGGAAGAGGTCGTAAGAAACCTGTGTAAGCTCTACTTTTTCATCATTCCTACCTACCTGCTCATCGTCCTTCAGCGACCAAAACGCCCGCCATAGGAAATCAGAAAAAGAGGAAGACGAGGAAATGCTCAAAGATGGAGAACTCGCCGCAGAAGGGGATGACCAGCCATACGTTTTTGAGGAATCTCCAAGCTGTTTGTTCCCTTTTAAATGTCGTCGAATCGTTACTCACTCTCTGATAGTCATCAACGGTACTATGAGAGCCTATCAACTACAGGGACTGAATTGGATGGTCTCCTTGTATCATAATGGACTAAATGGTATTCTTGCTGACGAAATGGTTCGTTTTTTTCTGGTAACTACCTCGTAACTGCTCAAGCACGCACGCAGGGCCTCGGCAAAACGCTGCAAACTATTGCATTCCTTTCCTATCTTAGACACTACCGCGCTGTCCACGGCCCCCACCTGATTGTGGTACCCAAGTCGACGCTCCAGAACTGGGCTCGAGAGTTCGAACGGTGGACTCCGGATGTCAACGTCGTTCTTCTGACTGGTAGCAAAGAAGAACGTGCCGAATTGATTGCCAGTCGACTTATCCCGCAAGATTTCGATGTCTGCGTCACCTCTTACGAAATCTGTCTTATAGAAAAGTCTGCGCTGAAGAAATTTTCTTTCGAATACATTGTAATCGATGAAGCCCATCGTATCAAGAACGTCGATTCCATCCTCGCCCAGATCGTTCGCGCATTTATGTCTCGCGGTCGTCTATTGATCACGGGTACTCCGCTGCAGAATAACTTGAAGGAGTTATTTGCTCTCCTCAATTTCATTTGTCCCGAGATATTTTCCGACTATGCCGACCTCGACGCTTTCCTTCACAAGGATGATGCGGGTGCCGATGATGAGGAGGAGAAGAGCAAGAAAGTTGTAGAAGCGTTGCACAAAATTTTACGACCTTTTCTCCTCCGTCGTGTCAAGTCCGACGTCGAAAAGAACCTTCTTCCGAGTAAGTGACTTTTCCATGCGATGCTCAGTGGTTAACTCTGGTTTCAGAGAAGGAAATTAACATATACGTCGGTCTGACCGAGATGCAACGGAAGTGGTATCGCTCCGTGCTTGAAAAGGACATAGATGCAGTCAATGGTCTGTTTGCGTCCAAATCGATAATATTTCCGAAAATCTGAATCTCCTTTCAAAAGGACTGACGGGCAAAAAGGAGGGGAAAACTCGTCTAATGAACATGGTCATGCAGGTGCGCCTTCCGTGGGCTTCCGTTACCCAGTCTAACGTCATGTCAGCTCCGAAAAGTGACTTGTCATCCGTATCTGTTTGATGGAGCGGTGAGTTCCCTTGCCCGTTACTGTAGTTGAAGAACGTGCCTCAATGCCTCACATGTGGTCAGGAACCAGGTCCTCCGTACACTACGGACGAACATCTCATCGACAACTCGGGGAAGATGATCATATTGGACAAATTGCTCCAGTCCATGAAAGCCAAAGGATCGAGGATATTGATCTTCAGTCAAATGAGTCGTGTTCTGGACATCCTAGAGGATTATTGTCTTTTCCGTGGATTCAGTAGGTTCCCGAGTTACTTCAAGTATTGATGATCTCTTTGACTTGGCTCCTCCCGCAGAGTACTGCCGCATTGACGGCAGCACAGCCCATGATGATCGAATCGTAGCAATCGACGAGTACAATAAACCAGATAGCGAAAAGTTTATCTTTTTACTGACCACCCGCGCTGGAGGTCTTGGCATCAACTTGACAACTGCGGACATCGTGATTCTGTATGACAGTGATTGGTGAGGTCCTAATTTGGCGATCATAGAATATACATACTCACCAGGTTTCCAGGAATCCACAAGCTGACTTGCAGGCCATGGACCGTGCTCACCGCATCGGACAAACGAAGCAAGTGTATGTGTTCCGCTTCATTACGGAAGGCAGCGTCGAGGAGCGCATGCTTGAGCGTGCTGCGCAAAAGCTTCGTCTCGACCAATTAGTCATTCAGCAGGGCAGGCAGCAACAAGCCAAAGGCAAGTGTCGTTAAATTCGATCCGAATGAGACTGATCTCATGTGTTACGGAATCCAGCCGCAAGCAAAGACGAGCTCCTTGACATGATTACTCATGGCGCGGAGAAGATTATCAACGCTGCCGACGAGTGAGTGAATTCAACCATATCACAGCAATATCATTCGAATTTTTTTTACTAGTATGCTTATCAATGGCGACATTGAGGCCATCATTCAACGTGGCGAGGAGCGCACCGCCGAGCTCAGTACCAAATATGAAGGGCTGAACCTCGAAGATCTCAGCAACTTCAAGACGGACAGTTCGTTACAGCAATGGGAGGGCGAGGACTTCCGGACTGGTGGACGCAAGGCACTCAACTTGAATATGCTTTCGCTCTCGAAGCGGGAGAGGAAGACGAATTATTCGGTAGACAGTTACTTCAAGGATACCTTGCGCGCTGGACCCTCAAAGACAGAGAAGGCGCCCAAGCTGCCACGTGCGCCGAAACAGATACAGATGTGAGTTTGTTCCAGAACTGACGTGCGCCATCCTGTTGAGATTCATTTCTCAGTCAAGACTTTCAATTCTTCGACCCCACTCTCGCTCAACTTCAAGAAAGAGAACTGGCCGTATTCAAGGTATGTGTCAATCAGTCAATCAGCTATCGGAGTTTTCCAACCATGGTCTTAGCGGTTGAATGGCATTGTCGCGACTACGAGGGAACCCCAAGGATCCGAAGACGCGCCTGAGAAGCTTGAGGCTGAGCGTGCTGCGGCTCAAGAATTCATCGACACAGGTTAAGTTCAACAATTCGTGGTCAGACAGTCGTGCTGACGTTTGACATGCCTACTCTTTACTTACAGCCGAACCACTTACAGAGGAAGAGCAGGCGCTAAAGGAGCAGTATACTGAAGCTGGATTCCACGACTGGAGCAGGAGAGACTTCCAGCAGTTCGTTCGCGCGTTGGAGAACTACGGATGGTTCGTTTTACCCTCCATCGCTTGACGATGTCGCTGATCCTTGTCCCATGCGGTCAGGACGGACGACTTTGACCTCCTCGCTTCCGAGATTCAGGACAAGGACCCAAAGGCAGTGAAGCGGTACTATACTTACTTCAAGAAACACTGGAAAGAGCTCGCCGAACACTCTCGTATCGCCGCCCGCATCGCTGAAGGGGAAGCCAAACGCAACAAGCGGTCCAACCTTGAATACCTTCTTGCCAAGAAGGTCGGCTCCGTCAAACACCCGATGCAGGAATTGGAGCTCAACTACCCGACAACCAAGGGCAAAGTCTACTCGGAGGAAGAAGATCGGTACTTGCTCTGTCGGTTGAATCACTACGGGATGCGAACCGAGGACGTGTACGAACGGATCAAGCGGGATATTTCTGAATTTCCGGTGTTTCGGTTCGACTGGTTTTTCAAGAGTCGGTCGACGCAGGAGCTGCAGCGGAGGTGTAATACGTTGTTGGGGATGATCGAAAAGGAGGCGGAAGCGCTGGCCCAGCAAGAGGGCAAGTCCAAGGGACGAGGAAAGGTGTGTTCATTTTGTCCTTTTTGGAATGTCACTTAACGTATTGGCAGAAACGAGGCTTGGAGGACGTGCAAAAGGAAGACGAGATGAAGGAATCGAGATCGCCTACGCCCACGCCTGCATCCAAAAAGTCGCATAAAAAGAAGAAAACATAGAGAGCTGCAGATGCTTTGCACGTCACCCGGACATGATTCGTTGTGCACGCATTTTCTTTCTTCTTTCTTACCCCCCTCGCATAATATACAGGTCATCAGTTGTCGTTTTGTAGAATATTGAATTTCTTGTAATGCATCTCATGAGATGCTCCGTCCTCTACAAACGAGGGGACGAACATACCACTCATGCAATTTAGTTTCCCAGCTTGGTTGGTGGTGGTGTCATGGTCGACTTTAAATGGAACGTTTGACTGGCGCGTTGCTGCGAATCAGCAAGGAAAAGGATGAATTTACGACCACAGACGCGGCGCGAACGGGGCACGGAGGGCCAGCGAGACGAAACGACACGACACGACACGACATGATAAGCCAAAGAGCACGGCCACGCGCCGGAATTACCATTCAGGTTCTGAATGCTCGATGCGTTCGATGGGGGATTGGCGATAACCCTTATCAAAGCAGACGGACATTGTCATGACTCCATGGTCCGCGAAGCGCTCCATTTGTATTCGTAAAAAGACCATGACACGAACCTGATGGTTTCGTGTTCCCTTGACACTCCAACTGCGAATTCATGCGCGTTAAAGGCCCCGACTAGGACGTGGTGTGAGATGAATGGATGGGGGGTTGAGATGAAACACATGGTGGCTCTCTTTCCCGTCCCGCTTCTTCAATCTATCTTGATCATGACATACGCTGCGAGACCACATTACGCCTACAATCGTAAAGACTCCGCGTCTACCTCCAGACCCCAATCCTCGTTAAGCACAACTGATAGTAGTTGTTGTGGCTTTCGAAATGCAAGGGATAGCATAAAGTCGCCATAGTGATCAGTGGATGTGCCCGATTCTTCCCGCTGATGATCGACCCATTCAGCAAGATTTGCGACCCGGATCAGTACATCCGATCAAAAGGTGAACTTGTGCACGGAATTGGCCATGAGAGGCGTCGAACACCCATGCCCAGAGCGTATATGTGCTCCGTCGAATCGATGAGCACAAAATGGTGCTTTTCCGACGCGGGTAGGCAGGCTAGGATGAAAAAGTTAAGTAGCGTCTTGGTGACCATCACCGATCATTTATGCACTGGCAGCAGCATCCTGATTCCTGTCTCCGAATAAGCAGTACCAATAACGATGGATGTATGATAAAATCACTTATTAGCTTTTCCTGCCATGTAATTTTGCGCGAAGGATCCAAGTTGATGTCGAATTTGGTTGATAATCGATGGGTGTCTTCCCGACGGAATCCCGGATGACCTGGTCCTCCGAGGCGCTAAACAGAACATCGCTGGCAGTACTTTGATCAAGTCGCAGCAGTACTTTGCACAACTTGAACTTCAATGCCGCAGATCCCGAAAGAGACAGTGCACGCGGAGCCGAGAAGACGTAACGAAATGAAGGGTCACTCGCTAAACTACTTGAAGGCCACTAAGACTTGTTCATCGCCGCATTACAGTAAGCGCGCCCAGTCGCTCCTTTCTTCCTTTATTTTTTTTCACTTTCGTTCCTCTGACCCACGCAAAATGACTTCGTCTCCTGACCCTTTCTTACTTCCACCCGCCAACGACGATCCTGCCTCATACACCGCAGATACTGGCCACGCCTCTATTTACAGGGAGACAACCCTCTCGACCAACTATTTTCCATCCAAGTTCTCTGCAGGTCTCCTCTCGCCCACCCCTCGCCGACGCAAAGGCAGGGCTGGCCTAGTCCTCCCCAAGCAAGGGGGAGGAAGGGAGGCATTCAAGAGCAACGAAGCTCGTATGCCTGCAGAGGACGATGAGGACTATGACGGTGTCACCGGCGGCCTCTTTTCTACTGGTAAAGAAGGTGGACATACCCACCCCCGAATGCGCTGGAACATATTCAAATGGGCCCTATTCATCGCCAACTCTTGTGTAAGTCCTTTGCGCCCGAACCACTACCTCTTTCTGATCCCATCTGTGCATTGGTCCAGCTCTCCGCTTGGTCACTGGCCGGACTTGTGTTTTGTCTCCTTACATGGTTTGACGTCTTCCAATATTCCGACATCATTCGAGTTGGAAACCGCACCGAGCTTATCATCTCGACCCTTGCAGCTAGCATCGCCACTGTCACTTCCATCATCGGCTGGGCTGGTATTCTGCTCAACAATCGTTCTTTCCTCGCAGTCTATTCCTTCCTGCTTTGGATTTGCTTCGCGTTCCTCGTCACCCCCGGTTATATCAGCTACAAGGAACGCACCTTTGATCTGGAGGGCAAACTCAACGCCCAATGGTCTCGTGTTTTTGGTCCTCTCGGTCGTCTGCGCATTCAGGATCGTCTCCATTGCTGTGGGTACTACAACCCATTCGTCGAAGCGACCGTTTCGCAGACGTGTTATGCGCGCACGATCTTGCCCGGGTGCAAGGCAGCGTTCCTCGAGTTCGAAAGAGGCGTTCTGGAGCTGTGGTACACGATCGTGTTTGCACTCGTGCCACTCCAGCTTGGGATCATGGTCACGGGGTTGTTGTGTTCCAACCACATCACGTATCGGTTCGGAAAGGGAATGATGCCCAAGGCGTACCGGCTCAACACGGCGAGCACGGCCGTCATCGTGGACAACTATGCGAGGTGTGTTTGTTTGTGCCAGGTTGTGCAAAGTCGCTCAGACTTTTCTTTGCCTGGGACAGTAATCTGGCCTCGCAGTATGGTGTGGGTCTCCCCTCGGATCTCTTCGCGCTCTCAAGGAACGGGGCGTATTCGGATAGCATCCCGGGCACGCCTGTGTCGTCGGCTGGATCCTTCATACACCGTCGACCGGCGCCGGTCATGGGGTTATGATCGGTGACCGACGACCATCGTATGCGCTTTGGAATGTGGAAGTTGGCTAGGGGATAACAATATATCTTGTGTGGTAACTTATTAGTACTCGGGCATAATTCTGCATGTACCTGTCGGATGTCAGGCGCTCTGAATATGGGACGGGCCCGCCAAACTGACGTTTAGGTCCAATTTTTTGGGACAGCGCCCTAGTAAATTAGATTGCATGACCCTGCAGGTTCGCGAGTCCTTTGGAATTCAACAAACCCAAACAACCGCCAAGTTCAACTTTGTCCACGATGTACGCCTTCCAGTCTCCCTCCGTTTCCAACGAGAAAGGCGCCTATCGCATGCGTACACCGCGCAGTTCCCGCCCGGGGCTCGACTTACGCCACTCCTCCAAGCCGTCCGAGTCATTGCGCGCATACATCCACGTTCCGTACCGCCGCACCCGCCGTTTGGCGATCCTGGTAGCTCTTCTCACGTGCGGCGCGGTCGTATGCTTTGCGTGTGCATATTGGTTGTTCACGACGAGGTACGGTCATCTCTCCCCGTCCGTGCGTTACTCTCGCCTTTTTGGCGCTCATGCCGTCTCACACACAGTCAACGCGCCCCAGCGCACCACATCGGGCGGGCCTGATGCGGTGCCTCTCACCGCGCAGCCTTCGCATTCGCCCCCAGACCCAGACTTGTACCCTATCACATCCCACCACCTGGACATCACCCTCGACAACAGTCTCGACGAACCCCCCGCGCGCCTTGCAGCCCTCCGCGCTGACTCAACCAACACCTACCTTGCTTACCTCCCCCATAGCGGCCTCCACAACCAGCGCATCGCGCTCGAAAACGCCCTTGTGCTCGCGCGTTTACTCAACCGCACCCTGCTCGTCCCTCCCGCGCGTCTTGGCCCAAAAACATTGCGTTACGTCCGCTCGAGCACGCTCGCACGGATGATCAGCCTGAGCGATAAGCGGGAGGGGCTGAGCCACTGTGCGTGGATCCCGCCCGACGTGCCGAGGCCTGACGAGTGTGTCGATTATATGGCTTATACGCTCGTCCCGTGGGCATGGTTAGTCGACTTCTGGAACGTCGGAGCCAATGGGGAGGAGGAGAGCGGCCACCGCCAAGCGCTCGTGCGCACATCCAACGGGACGGCGGCATGGATGGAGGAATGGCTGGGTGTCTTCTCGAACGAGACGCGCCTGCTGCTCGACGCGGAGCCATACGAGTACCAGTTCGTGGACACGCCTGCACCCGCGCGGGAGGGCGCCAAATTCGCCCGGATGATATCCATTGACGCGCTCGCTGCCGCGCCAGAGCGGCTCATCCAGGTCGGGACGCTCTTTGGGTCGTCGCGGCTCCGGCTGAGGAAGGCGGAGAACCGGCGTCTAAGGGGGGAGGTGAGGCGACGAATGGTGATTGGGGGTGGGAATGCGGCGCTGACGGTGGCGGCTGAGAGGATCGGGGAGGTGATCGGAGGGTTATATATTGCTGCACATGTCCGTGTGGGGGACGGTCGGTTTCATAAGGCAGCACGGGCCAATGTGAGGGTCATTTGGTGGAAATTGGTGCTGGAGGTTGTGGGGCTGGATACACAAACGGCGCTGGAGCTGGAGAGGCGGGTTTGGGCAAACGACGATGCCGAGGGACTGGACGAGACGTTGGGGCCACCGGAGATGAAGCCTGACACAGCCAGTCTGCGGGTGCCCCACCCACCGCTCCCACCCCTTCCTGCTGCTTTTTCCCCCAAGCTTTCGTGCCGTGGTCGGCTTCATACGACGCCCGGCCTCCGTAGCCTCAATGTTCCCCTATTCATTGCAACGGATGCACCAGCTGGCCTAGACGATTCGCTCCTCGGACCATTGATACGTACATTTCCATGTACATTTGATTTACGGACATTCAAAGCGGAAACATCGCACCTGGAGGCGCTGCGAAACGGCTATGACGGGGTGCCGTTGGCGAGATACCTGACACCGATCGTGGATGCGCTGGTGATGGGCAAGGCGTGGGCGGTGGTGGGGACGGAGGGAAGCACGTTCAGTCAGTATGTAGGCGACGTGTTGTGGAGGGTGTCGCATGGATGGGAGATCGTACAGAGGGGCTGAGTAGTAGTCGGCCCGACGGTAACGGGGAGTAGCCAAGCGTAGTTGATTTATTTTCCTATTTAAGGACTACACAAGGGTCGAACAAAGGTTGGAATGGAACGCTCCTCCCCCTCTTCGACCACATCCGCGGACTCGGGCGACTCGACGGCCTTTCAGAGGTGGCTAAAAAAGGCCGCGATATTGACTGGCGTTGGGATCACTCCTGAAGAACGACAGCGTGGCTTCGAGGACGAGCAGCACGTTCGGTGCGAGAAATGGAAGGCCGAGTTGATGAATTACAGTCCGTCTTTCTCGTTTTTTTCCTCGTGGCTCTCGTACTCAGAAACTCTTTTTCTTGCTTGTGATTTGGCGTGGATAATGACTGGCAGGTCCGTCTGTGGTGTTCATGCTCAAGCATCTTCGCCTGTCCGGGTGCAACGTGCCACCCGAGAATGTCATGTGTGCTCCGTGCGATCTGACGCGCTCGGGAGGGTTTCATCCGGCGGGTGCGATCGTGTTGTGTCAGAACCATCCGGTTAGCAAGCGACAAATGGAGGACACGCTGACGCACGAGCTCGTGCACATGTATGACCACTGCAAGTTCAACGTCGACTGGCACAACTTGAGGCACCACGCCTGCAGTGAAGTGCGTTCTACTCAAAATGGGTGTTGTTGTTCCACTGACACACGTTTGCGCGCCTCACAAGATTCGCGCCAACAGTCTGAGCGGGGACTGCAGGTACATGCGTGAACTCGGCCGGGGCCACGTGTCGTTCACTAAGCAGCACCAGGTCGGGCTCGCTCTTTTTCCCATATTGCTATATCCGTCGTTGAGGGGCCTCCTTTACTGACCCTCGTCGCATTTTTGGACGGGTTGGGTTACACAGGCGTGTGTGCGTCGGAGGGCGATACTGTCCGTTCGCGCGAACCCGCAGTGCCCGGACGAGGCTACGGCTGCGCGTGCGGTGAACGAGGTTTGGGAGAGCTGTTTTAATGACACTCGGCCGTTTGATGAGGTGGGTCTGATTGATCGGAACTCTTGTTTTTGTGTGTGATGTCTCCTCCCACGCAGATCTATTAGGCCGTTTTGCTATTATTGGTCAAGGAAGGTGCGCCGCCGCAGGCAAAGTCAACGTCCTCGTCTCCAGGGACAGGACTCGGATGCCCATTCTTATTGATGTACGAGAGAAGCTAGCTTTAGTGTCGGATCAAACCAGACTGAGTTGTAATTGCCGTAAAAGGCGTGGGAATCCAAGTTTTTGTGTTTAGACCGCAAATAAAAAGCGTTGAATCCGCTCTTTTTCTTCTCGTGCACCAATCCTTTCCCGCCGTGTCCATTTCCTTCGCCATGTTCGCCCAACTCAGGTACGTTGCCTTGGTCTGCTTCGTTACTACTACTGACGTGCTCACTTGCCCCGTGGCTGACCAGTGCCCTCCTCCTTGCCCTCCCTCTTGTCTCCGCTCTCTCCCTTGACGTCCCCACGAATCCAACGAGCGCTGGCACCGTGACGCTCACCTGGACAGCCAGTACAACGGACCCTGCCTACTTCTCCATCGAGCTCGTGAACGCGGACTTTCACAACACGTACGCCATCGCCAACAACGTACAGACCGCCCTCGGAACGCTTTCTATCCAATTTCCTCAAGTTCCTGCCGAGTATGTCGAATTCTGTTTTCTGTGTCCTAGTTGCGTTGGTTGACCAAAAAAAAAATAGAGGCGGTTACAGTCTGCAGGCCATTGCTGTCAAGTACGGTTTTCCGTCTTGTCAAGTTTTTTGATGTGATGCTGATGCTGTGCTTAGTAACGTGAACACGGTTTATTCCCAGACTGGCACGTTCGACATCACGACGACTAGCTCGAGTTCTGGTTCCTCTAGCCTGACCACTCCCTCCACTAGTGCTACCAGCTCGACGTGAGTGTTTGTTTGCTGTAGGGATGAATCCGTTGTTGATGGTCGTTTTAGTCCGTCGGTCAGCCTCTCCACCACTCCGACTCTCACGACCCCCACTCCGTCGTTCACGCCCCTCAGCTCTTCGACATCGTCTACCGCCTCCTCTGCCAGCCCCTCAACCTTCTCGTCTGGTGCTGCCGCACTCAAGTTGGCTGGTGTTGCTCCTGCTGGTGCCGCTGTTCTCGCGGTCATCGCTGGTGCTGCCATGGTCTTCTAAACGTCTCGGCCCAATCCAAAAAGTCTGGTAACACGCTCTTTTTGGACTCAGACTGGACACTAGGGTTTAATCTCGTATACCATTTTTACTTGGTTTCCTGCGTTGGCTGCCATTTGACATTCGAGTGATAACCTATACTTGCGCACGTATTTGGCAAATGGACCTTGTTTACTCTATTCCAGACTTTTGGACTGCGTGTTGTGGTTTGCGTCTGTTTCCGTAGCATCAATTTTGTTCCTTACAAGGTTGTGTGGGGATCGTGACTCTGGCACAACTTTTTATCCTTTTCCGCATTTTCGTCGGGTGGATCCTTGTCTCCCGCGTTTTACACGACGTCTTTATTCTTGAATGCGTACATACCATTCTTAATGTCTGTTGCGTTTGGATTCAGGACACGAAGCGTGGCGAATTGTTGGCCCGTAATGGGGCGTCCATTATGTCGCGTGGAAGGTAACAAAACTTGTGCACATGTCATGCACCAATCATGTGTCTGACTTGGGAGAGATCAATGCATCGCAGTCGAACCGATGACGTGTAGCGTGATGTTGATGTTGCGCCGTTGCCAGGTCGACCGGGTAAGAGAAGGAAACAGTGCGCGTCGCATCGGCGAGAGAGGGGGCATTGCAAGGCGGAGGAGGGGACACTGGGAGACCTTGGGCACCGGCGTCTCGACAGCCCGGTGACTAGACTGGGTGGTGAGTAGTTGAGTAGGATGGCTAGGCACCGCCAGCGTCAACACGATGTGTTCAAGCGTTTGTGTTCACGTTTGGGGTCAGCGAGCAATGGGGATGCACCGACCGGCCCAAGGCTGCAAGCATTGTAACACCCGCCACACAACGGTGGCGCATCGCAAATAAGTACATATGCTCAATGATGCCATTAGAAAGGACCGGGTGACGTACCATACAGATATGTATGAATGTTGGAAGCTGACCATCATACTCGAGGTAATGTCCATCGAAACGGCGGGGGGGCACAGGCTATCAAACAAAACTGGAAAATAAAAATAAAAATCGCAGACTTCTACCATCACGTCATCGCCTAAAGTGTGATGAAAAAGTAATGTTCACTTGCCGGACACGGATTGGCAAGTGCGTAGACAATACGGACTGATCGTACGAGAGGGTGGCTGTATGCGTTTTTTTGGGGGGCGCCTCGAGGTAGTGCGCCACTGTTCGAAAACACGTTCGTATTCAGGTCTGAGTACGGCGGCCTCAAGTAGACAAAACATACCTCATGGCTCAACGTATATAGGCTGAAGGAGAAACGGTGCACCAGATAGAGACGCCGATCGGCGGATACGGTCCATAATCTAGTAACAACAAGGTAAAATTGATGGTCGCACTGTAACATAGTTCTGTCAGTGTTATGCAACGCGAACTAGCGTACAAATCGCTCCTTCGCTTGAAATAAATGAGCGTGTGAGTGACTCGAAGTGGAAGAGATCGCGACTCCCGAGAGGGGGGCGCCTCAGTCGGCAAGACCGCCCGTGCGGCCTGACATGCATCCGAAACGTTTCTACGACTCGAGGTCGTGGTCGTGGTGGGTAGCGTAACAGCATAGCAAAGGCGCCACCAACCGTCAACAAGCATGTTACGGCTTTCGCATTCAGTAAAAAGGAGAATGGCAAAAGGAAAGGAAAGAACGTGGTTACGTTGTTATTTACTCGACGGTTTAGCGAGATCTGCACCTCCGATCGAACAAGAACATGGTTATGCCATATGGATGGCTGGATGCAGCGTGCTTAGAGGCGACGATGCCATGATGGGGCCCAAAGTGCGGCCTCGCCAAGTCCTTTTTTTTCTGTAGGGTTATTCCAGAAGTGGACGGTATGCCAGATCGGCGAGACATTGGGGAATGAGCGGGTTCCGAGCGATCATCGGACCTGAATAGCATTACGACATGTTGGTCAATGTCTTGTAGCTCACGGCGTAGAGATGTATTCCAATATGATGACCTGCATCACTTCCGTGTCACGAGAATCGACCGTCCTGAATGATGAATTGAGCGCAAGCACGCGTGTGAGGGCAGAAACAAGAATGAGAATGGACGAACGAGAATATGAGCGATGGATTGAGGGCGAGGTCAACGAAACGAGAACAAGAACAAGAACGAAGGAAGCAGGATGACTGAGGGATATGTAATGTAAATCCTCGGGCTACAGCACAACAAGATGATCATCGACGAGGTCCATATAATGAGAGGGGGAGATTATATCGATTTGGTCTCTGTCAACCGCAAGTCGAATGATCCATCATAGAAACCTAAGATGGTTCTGGATTATGCTTCGCACCTGCATTGAATTGGCACAGTTGAACATCATATCCGAGACGATAAGAAAACTCACTAGTGGAACGCGGCAACCACTTACGAGATAGACGGAGTGGCTCGGATCGATGGGGGAGATACTTAGCGATCGATGTGAGTTTCGAAGCCAGAAAACCTTGCCGCTCAAGCTCTACACTTCCCAAAGGCTGCATACCTTCCACACGCTCCACAACGATAGCATCATTTGCTTGTCCCGCTTTTATCCTGAAACCTCTGATGAAGACCGTTTGGTTCTCAAACGTGTCATCCCTGAGACACGACTGATAATCCAGGTCGAAGGCAGCGCTCCATTTGTATGCAGTAGCATCAGGATCTTCATCATCTGATTTCTTGACAGTGATGTCTTGACCATGCGAACGTTCGTGGAAGGATCCCAAAGTCCACGAGCTCGTTTTACAGACGCCGGTAATCAGGTAGAGAATGTCCTGATGAGCGGAACGACACCAGGCAAGTGCATGTTTTGTGATGAGGTCTCGAAACTCGTCCAATTTCTGTTGATCCTGGAGGTCGTGCAGTGTTGCACCTGAGGGGAGGATGAGTACAGCGCCCGCATTGGATCTCGCGGTGAATCCGTAAGCGCCACTGAATGAAATGATAGATAGTTAGAATTTGACGTGCAAAGACTGAGGTACGGCTACCTCGACTGGCCTATGCCTTGCTCGACACCAGTCATAAATACGTTTTCGGAAATAGGGGAAGTACGTATCAGCTCCTCGACTGGTGGGATACGCTGGAACGGAGGGACTCCAGACGGTGGGTCACTGTGACAAATGTTCCACAGAACCACAAGCTGGCCATGCTCGTTGACGTGACCGACGTCCCCAATCCAAAGGCCAAGTTCATCGTCCACACCGGGACTGGGAGAGCGTAGAGGGTACCCGAAATTCTGTTGCAGATTAGCTGCGTATACGTCTTGTTTGGTGTTCTTCTGTGACATCTAGTGGCTGTTGTGCCGGACAGTGGGGACGAGGGTTTCTGAAAACGTTCGGGGTTTGAACAGGTGCAACTCTAGTCGATCCGCGCGCTCGATGTGATCGTCCTTGACCTGACCCCCAACTGTAACCTGTTGAGGTGATCAATGACCAGTCGAGCACCAGGATCTATGCACAACTGCTCCTATGCGAACCGACTCTGCCAATTTGCTCTCCCCCCGCCACATGCCCAAGTTGCCCATCCCCTTTCCGCCGCTGGCTACCGTGTTCTGCATGCTCGCAACCGTTGTGCGAGGTACATACCTCACAATAGTCTCGAACAATCCTACGTCACATGAACATGCAATGCACGACTTCTGAAGTGCATATTATCATGGTCACGATCTAGCACGCGAACCCTGCCCCAAACAATAAACCTCTTGTGGCGCTGTCACTCCACTATGCGAAAATGCGATAACGATAGGAGAAACATGGGGCCGTAGCAAAGCGTCTCGCTGATGTGTAGAGAGCAGCTGTATATGCGAGTAAGGGGTGATGTATAAAGTACATGGCTCGAACGTTGTCCAAATAATGGGTGGGACATCCTCATGCTTTCGTCGTTCGTGTACTTTATGCCTCCAACGCGCGGCCCGTCCGCGAACGGCGAATAGACTACTTCAACTTCTTCTTACTGTCGTCGCGTTTGCGTCAGGGTGCGATTACGAAAAAGGAAAGGGGTGATGACACTTACGGACGGAGCTGTGAAGAGTGACCACAGCTGCGTTTGCGGCAGTTGGTCGCGCGCGGTGGGAGACGGGCATAGCACTTGCGGCAGATTTGCTTGTCGCAGTTATACTTTGATGCTAGGACTTTAAGCGAGGGCTCGATTATACCGCCGCGGAGACTAGACGAGCGCTCAGTATGAATTACATGCAAACCTCCGAGAGGGTGACGTACCGGAGGACGAGATGAAGCGTGGATTCTTTTTGGATGTTGTAGTCGCTGAGAGTGCGACCGTCCTCAAGTTGTTTGCCAGCAAAGATGAGGCGCTGTTGGTCTGGGGGGATGCTGTATGCGAACGATTGTCATTCTTGATGGTCGCTGGTAACTTGTGACTGGATGCCTACCCTTCCTTGTCCTGGATTTTTGCCTTGACATTGTCGATAGTGTCGGAAGACTCGACCTCGAGGGTGATCGTCTTCCCCGTCAGGGTTTTGACGAAAATCTGCATCTTGTCAGCGTCGTTGGTGGTTGAGGATGACTTTGCTTGCAAGGTGGGAATTGTTTGTGTGGTGCTGTATAGTTGCTCAGTGGCTGACAGCTGACTCAGCAGAGGTAAAGCTCTCGGCCTGGTTCAGTGCAACCAAGTACATGCGACGAGGTACGTTTGTCTACTTTTTGTTCTCTGTGTGATGAGAAAACTTCTCAGCTCACTTCGACGGCTTGCTCAGCAACCTATGAGAAGAAACCGAATTCTTTTCCTGATTTTTATTCTCTCTTTTCCCGCCCCGTCTACATGTACTGAGTCGTCCCTAGTACAGCGCAGTATTCGGTTAACATTTCTCGGGCAATCAACTCGGGTAAGTTTCAGCTTCTAGTACTCTTTAGTTCAGGATGCAATTCATTGCAAACGTGACGTGCATGCACGCTGAGCGTTGTTCCTTCGGGACCCATTCAAGTCTCTGACCTTCCTTTTCGCGTGCCTCTCACATTCCGAGCTAACCGTTTTCGTTCCGCAGTTTTTTTTCTCATGGTGTCATTTTCCAATCCACTCCACCGCTCATTGTGTGAACCGTTGTACTTAACTAGCAAATGCAATACCACAGGTGAAACGCCACTGCCTTTCAGAGAGTTGGCGTTGATCCCGTTTTCCGCTCACTGGCCGCATGAATTATGTCATTGGCAAAAACTCGGCAAGCGACCCAAATTTTGAGTTTCTTCTTGTGCAAGAAATCTGACTCCGCGATGTCCGGTCTGCGCCCTTTGACACAAGTCAATGACTCTTTACGCCAAGGGATTAGCAAATAAAGCTGGCTTCTCGCTGACTTGACTCTAATCTCCCCACTCATGTGGCGGCCCTTCATGAAATCCGACGCGTACGAGCCCGGGGACCACACGTTCGTATCTCCAAGCAGTAATGTACATATTGCATTTTAACTTATGCATTACGATAGACGGACACCCGTTGGAACAAACATTAAATTATGAATACCTGCCACAGGTTTTCGCCATTCCTTTTTGCCGCGAACGCACCTCTGAGAGTCTTGGAGGCGTCTTTCTCTCGCTGCACCTACCATCCGGTACTGCATCTCTCTGACCCCTTGATCTGACCACTGTCTCAGGCGTCTTACCTTTTGACCTCATGTCTGACTTTTACTTGGTCGACCCTCAAGGCTGGGAGTACGACCTCCAATCTGTGTGTTCATTCCGGTGGCCGGTACATGCATGGTACTGACTGTCCCGACCTCCAGGTCTACTCGGCCTTCATGGGCTACTTTCAACTGCACGCCGTCCCATGGTACATCACCCTCTCTCACATCGATACTGACGTTTTGCTAATGTCTTGGTTTGACCATCCTAGGTACGATCAGTCGTGGGGCCAGTTCTTTGAGACGTTTCAACAGTTCCTTGCCTTCTCCTGGCCTGTCGTCACTGTCACAGACACACGCACGGGTCGTGCCCACATCGTGACACGCATGAGCTCCATCACTGCCTTCGTCAGGATGATCAAGACAAGGTACGCGGTCTCGCTCGTCTTGCCGTTGGCGTCACCATTGATTGATGTTCCGCACACACCCTCCTGTAGGTTTGGAGAGACGCTGCCCAAGGTAGACAACATGTTGCTCATCAAGCCGCTCGAGACCTCCCAGCGCCACATGAGGCACGTCAACGACTGGTCGGCGTACAAGAAACTCCACGCGACGCTGCCCGCGGTCGCGCTTGCTGTCTTCAAGGCGCGTGTCCGAGCCGGCGACCCAGCAGCCATCCGAGAGCTGTGGGCGACGCGCGACAAGACGTTCTTGGCTCTCGATTTCGAGTGCTTGTGCTTTGAAAAGAATGGGAACGGCAATAGCACCAATAATGGCAACGGCGACGGGGGCCATCGGTCTCCGTCATCGTCGTACGTCACAATCACCGAGTGGGGATACGCGGTCATTCGGTCAAGCCATCTCGCGGCGTAAGTCCCTCCATCGAACTCTGCCCCCCTGTCTCATTGCTCTTGATTCCTGGTTCTCCCAAAATATATATAAATGTATACGTAAATATGGACGCTGACGCGAACATGCTTTTAGGGCTGGCGCATGGCCTCCTGTGCCGGACAAGAACTACCGGTACGTCACCCGCTAAGTTATCCGTCCGCGTTTTTCGGGCATGTTTTTTCTTTGCGCTGACTTGTCATACGCGCCACGACATAGTAAGGGCCACTACGTCGTGTCCGAACGCGCTACCTCCAACTCCGAGTCGCCGTCTGGTGGGAACGAGAGGGCGAAATCGCCGCCTCTGAGCGTATCGTGGCAGGTACGTCTTACCTCGCTCCTATACTTACCATGCCTAAAGGGGACGAATCGCTGATGCGCGCACGAACTCATGTTTTTCATCTTGACCCTTTCGACTTGTGGTCGTGGGTGTTCGGGCTTGTTCGGCTGTTATGATCGTGATAACGGACGGGATAGTATGCGGTGCGTTCATGTTTATCCCTTCGATCGGTGCCTTCCCGCTTACAAGTTGAACCAAAAACAACTGTATCGCTGGCAACCGAATTGGAATGTAAATTTCCCTAGTTTGGAGATAGTCAGGTCGTATCTAAAGCGAAGTTAACGTGTATTATCCGATGCATCCTGAGGTAAGTCGTTGAACGCTCGTGTCTCAACGTCGGTGTATTGACGTCCCTGCAGCAGCCTCCTCAGCCCCGACTCTGAATCGGTCGCCAACAACGTTGTGCTCGTCGGGCATGGAGTTCATACGGTTCTTCAGCGTCTCGAAGAGATGAAGATCAGTGGGTTCTATCTATTCTCCTTCTCCGTTGCAGTCTTGCTCACCAGGTGTCCCGTTCCGTCTAATTACATGGGCGTCATCTGTAACGCCCTTCCCTGAAAACGTCCGTTTATCATAATCTCCCATTACGCCTTGCGCCTTGCGCGAACCTTCAACCACCAAATTTCAAACGCCCTGCCAAACGATCATCGGCGAACCTCTTACCAACCCCAACCAGAACTCCCATCCAACGTCCTGGTACTCGATGTTGCTTACCTCGAACGCGTCCTCTACAACACCGGCGAGCGCGGCCCGATGGTCAGCCGCAAGACCGGTGCGGCGCGCATGCCCGAGTCGCTCCTCACGCTTGGGGGCGTTTTGCACGCGCTCGGGATCCCATTGCCGTCGAAGGGATGTGCGCTACACAACGCGGGTAACGACGCGTTCATGACGCTCGTTGCGTTCCAGCGGATGGCGGATACGAGGGGTGGAGTGGGTCTTGGAAGTAAAGCTGTCGCGGTTGGTACTGTTGCGCGTGCGGGGACGGGAACTGTGGTCAAGGAAAAGCGCGCGAATGGGGACGCCAACGCAAGCGCCCAAGGGCGTGGACACGTTATGCGCGCCGCGACCGTCGCTGCGCGGTTCTTCCGCACTGGGAACGGGAACAAGGACATCTCGGCGTTGCCGCAGGCTCAGAATCAGAATCAGAAGGGGCACGTGCGCCCGCAGAGCTGGGTCAGCGTTTCCGGGGCAGACGAGATGGGCATGGCAGTGCACCCCCCGAGTTTAAAGCGGGCGTCTATGATGAGTAC
This sequence comes from Leccinum uliginosum, assembly GCA_038091455.1. Classification (NCBI taxonomy): domain Eukaryota; kingdom Fungi; phylum Basidiomycota; class Agaricomycetes; order Boletales; family Boletaceae; genus Leccinum; species Leccinum uliginosum. The sequence goes on from JBBPOM010000027.1 coordinate 25,050, forward strand.
AGGGACGACGATGACGACTGCCACGACGATGACAACCAAGACGATGGTGACTGCCAAGGCGACGGCGACTGCGAAGCCTGTAGTAAGGGTCAAGACCTCAAGAGCATCCAAAACTCTGCTGCCCCGATTACGTTGGGGAGAAAATGGTGCAGACGAGAAGGCGAACGAGAAGGAAAGCGAGAAGGTGAAGCGGAACAAACACGATAAAGAGCATGAGAATGAGAAGACGAGTACGAACGGGAGTGGCAGTGGAAGTGGGACGGGCAGCGGAATTCAGAGCCCTGCGTGGTGGGTACCACCTTCGTCGATGTCTTCGTCGATGTCAATGTCGCCCCCGTCGTCACTCCGCGTTAACGGTGGTCCCGGCGGTCATCAACATCAGCGGCCACTTCAAAGTGCCTCCGTCGAGATGCAGCGGCTGTGACGGGTGAGTAGTAATGCATGAGTAGTGGTGAGCAGTCGGTTGGACAATATGTTTCATATACTTTCTATATGCTTTCTTGCTCTTGATGATGCAACCCCATCCCCCCCTTTCCTAATTCAACTTTTCAAGTTTCAGGCTGTTTTTTTTGGCTGCTGTTTATGTCTCTCCTTTTCACGTCAATCACGACAGAATATCTGAACTACGTACCTTACACTTACCCTACTTGAAGTCAGGAATTAGTCAGGCATTGGTCGATCCCCATCCGCTTCTAGCATCCGTTCGATTGGCTTCTTCCGGTGTCATTGTCAAGATCGATCTGAACACCTCCAAAATGCTTGGGGTATAAACCGCCTAGTGCATTGGTTTTACGCCCGTCGGATTTTCACAAATCAGCCAGACGTTTTGAAATTACTGATTTACTTGTTGAGCCCCAAGTCCGGTTAACATTCAACAACGCAGTCCCTGCCCTGTTGTCCGTTCAACGTTCCAACGTTTCAACCCGAAAACGCGACACTCCCAAATGGCCCATGTACTGGCACGTCTTTCTCGTAAATTATGTCCGGAATCACTTTCGTTCACCACCGCAGTGAGTAACCAAATGCAAAACTTGTTCTGAACTAGGCGCGATAGACAAGCTCAAGAAACGGCCTTCGCTAGCCGACTTCAACCAAAGTGACACTACCACTGAGATATCAATGGTTCGGTTCACCCTATCATACCACCATCTATCCCCCGCAAGATGTGTTCCACGGGCCTCCCACCCTCGTGTGTCTTCTACGCCGCGCGCAGCATCCCTTTGCTGACCCTCATCAATGCACAGATTTCCGACCTGCTCGACCCCTGTCCTCTTTGAGACATTTGGCCGCCGTGGTCAAGTCCGATGAAGCCCCCGAAGAAACTTGTACAGGTACTCAGAAGATGTTCCAGCCCATAGCTGTTAAAGACGGTAAGTTTTGCAACTATTTCCTTGTACCTTGACCATTATATTCCGCTGGTTGACGCCGCTGACTGTTTTGGGGCTCTCAGGAAATCATCAAGGTCGCGTACGAAAACGGCATCAACGTGTCTGATAGCCGAGGTTTACTCTCACTCAGAGCTCGGAGCGTCCGTCACGGTTCTGTTCAGAAAACAGTGTTCGACTTTTTCGATCAGAAAGACTACGTAGACGTCGTTAAATAGGTGAGCATATATGCTATCGTGTTTATTATAAAGCTCACCTCCCTCGTCTTCTGTCTTCCGCAATACGAACTTTCATCTATCTCACTTCCCCAGCCACGCTGTGAATGACGATCGTCTACATACAGCATTCGGACAGACATCGTCTCATTTTTGTTGGAAAACGGGTCGAGGTCGGTCGCACTTCTCTAATAACTACAACATCCAAAAAGAATTATTTAGTTGCGCACATCAAGCCCACCCTCGTACCGTTCTCGATCGACTTTGGATCCTGCAGTTAAAGCAGCACCCGCACATCGCCAACTTCGCGTTGAACCGATGAGATTGAGCTTGGAGGGGGGGCTGCACAAGAAATGATAGGCATCAGAACATATGTTCGTCGCTTCGCAGCTTGGAAATACAACCCACGGTATGTTTTAATCAGTGTTGCGAGAAAACCACTGACGTTGCCCAGTAGATCGTCTGAGGCAGAGTACATAACGAGAACTTTTCTCGGAATCGTCTGGAAGACACACCACTGATTCTCATCTTCATTGGGATGAGAGTTGTTCGTATATAATACTCAGCTCACTTTGACGGTCTGTTAAGCAGCCCCCTTTTCTCTTCTCACTCACTAGCCTGTCACCCGCGCACTGAGACAGCCCTGTGGGACCGTTTACGTGCAAGCGCCTTGAGCACTGTATAGCTACTCTCCAGCCAACTGGGTAAGTTCCAGATTCTAGTCTCTGCAGTTTAAGAAGTTGATTGCAAGCGTGAGGTGCTTCTGACCTTCCTTTTTGCGTGCCTCGTACAGGTTCCGAGTTGACCATTTTTATCCTTCCAGGTTGTTTTCATAGAGCAGTTCCCTGCTTCCTATATGAAACAATGTACTGCAGGGGAATCAATACCTGTCAGTGGGTTGAGGTCGGTCTTATTTTCCGCTCACCAGGAACACGATCGGAATTATGACGTTGGAAAACACGCAACTTGAAGCAACCTCCAAAAAAAAAGGGAAAGCCATCCGGCTCCCTGATGTCTTGCACATGTCAGCCACGACGCGGGCAAAGAGCATCTCGATGTCCTGGAGGATACTGTCAGGCGCCAAGTTGTTGATCACGAGGAGGATATCGAGATCCTCGACTCGGAGTGGTTGGTGTAAAAGTAGTGAACTTCGGCGGTCTCGACGGCAGTGTGTTGGCTGTTGGTGGGGATGAAAGAAAGGAAGGGCCCGGGTTCGTCTTGGTGCATATCGATGCCGTCAACGTAGTACATACTGACCCCGATATCATCACGTGACTTTGACTTTCCTTCGGCTCCAACTACCACAATGGCACAGTCTCAATTAGTGGTGAGGTATGCTCTCAGGGCAATGGAACGCGTTGCACCACTCCGACTCGCAGAAAAGTGGGACAATGTAAGTCATCTTCGACATCCTGAATCCGATGAATCGCTCCAACGCCGACACCGCAACAGGTGGGGCTTTTGCTAGGTACAAAACAGAGTCACTTCTTTTGTCTTTCTGATCTAAGACTGGGCATCATTGAACACAACCCAACTATCCAGAGTCGCCCGTTCAGCGGCCAAACGCTAACAGGATTCTCTTAACGATCGAGTAAGGATGAGACTGGATGTTCGAGAATCCGAGTCTGTTCATGATTGACTCGTCTGTTCAGCCTGACCTCCGCTGTTCTGAAAGAAGCCCTCGAGCCCTCGGTGGCACTCGTCGTATCGTACCACCCGACTATCTTCAAGCACCGCTGACGCTCTCCAACCCGCTGCAAGCCTCCCTACTGAACCTTGCAGCAGCGGGCGTCTCCGTCTACTCACCACACACTGCGCTCGACAACGTGCATGACGGTATCAACGACTGGCTCGCGCGCTGCGCCGGAACTCTCGAAGACGCCAGCAGCAACAACACGCTGCCAGATTCCGTGAACGTCTCGCTTCTAGGAGAACCCAAGGGCAACGATGAGGGCGGACTTGGCAGGCTGCTCACGCTCCCAGATCCGCTCTCGATCGAGGAGCTCGTCGGGAGGATCAAGAAGCATCTCCGCCTCCGGTATGGTAAGCCCAGGCAAACTTGGTTCCTTTTTAAACATGTTTCAATGACGTGCTTACACAATGGAACTCGAATTAACCGGTTGTTGCATACCTCGTGCGCCTATGTGGTGCCACTCTTTGATTCCGAACGACGATCTGCGCCCTCCGTGTGGCATTGCTCTCGTTCCTTCCCGCTGTCCTCGGTCTGCATGTCTCTTTCCCCATTCGGTACGAAGTCGACGTCGGACGTCCACTGGTGCGGCGCAAGGTGCGAACGGTTGCGATCTGTGCGGGGTCAGGTGCTTCGGTACTTAATGGCGTCGATGCGGACGTTTGTTTCACTGGCGAAATGGCACACGTACGTCCTTTTTCGCGATATCCTGTGCTGTCCCATCGCTTCTCGTATGTGGCCCCGACTGTTTCAGTCATCGTTGCGCACGTGGCTCCCTTTCTACGTCATGTTGACAAGATCATCATACAAAAAGGTGTATTTTACTGACTCGTCCACGTTCCATGATGCAGCACGATGTCTTGGCGGCGGTCGCAGCGGGGCGATACGTTGTCCTTTGTGAGTATCTCCTCTTCTTCTTGGCGTTCGGACCTTGCCTTCGACCCTTTCCTCCCCACCTCGCTTTTTGTCGCTTGCCTTCTGTGGCGCACACACTAACGCTGTCACTTGCACGGTACCGGCAATATATGATGGGTTCCCATGAGCAGGTGGCCACACGAATACCGAACGCGGCTACCTGCCCATTCTGGCTTCCAAACTGAGCTCTATGCTCACTGAATTTGCAAATGAAGGCGACCCCTCATTATTATCCCATAGTGAGGCTGTCCCACAGACGATGCCGACTTTGGGACTGGCACATGGACCGCCACCACCATCTTCAGGGCCGGGGTTGACGGAACAGGAAAGGCAGGCGCTGAGGAAGGTTGAGGTATTTGTCAGTGAAGCAGACACGGATCCTTTGGAACGCATGTGACTAGTGATGCCTTGGCTTTCGAGAAGCCACGTTGACAGTCACATCTGCGCCCCGTATCTATCCCCCAGTTTCCCCTTTCCCTGTTTCTCACTCAGGGCTGGAATCCCGTCGACGCACGTTCGAGGATATGTATGGAGAGAGAAAAAAGTGTGTCTTTGTGTAGAGAGGTTTGGATGGAATCGGTGTTGTTGTTTCCAGTCTTCGGCCTGTGTCTGACGGTGATTTCTGATCAAATATCTTTCCGATCTCGACGCTCCCCTTTTTTTTTCTTTTTTCTTTTCTCTGTTTCTCTGTTTTCCCTTCGCCTCGTGTTGACGGGGGTACCCGCGCTGGTGTGGGGAGAGGCTTCAAAGATTTGATTTTTGCAAACTGACCCGTGTGCATGCGGGTGGTACTAAATTAACCAGGTACGTGAAGATGACGACATGTTTGGCCGCTGAGCAGGCGCAACTGGGTGGGGAGACCGTGATTCTGAGGTTCAGGCTCGGGTTCACTGGGTTCAAGAGGTTTTCGTCTTCCTCGAATCCACCTCCCACCTGTCACCACCGATCTTGCCATCATGCACACGATCATCGATAGGTGATCAATGTGCTGATGATGAGAAGACCAACCTCATGAGCTTCTACAAAACAAGGGTCGCAAAGAAGCAGCAGCCTCAGGTTGCGGGAGAAGAATCGGTTGAGGGTAAGAGTAAAAAGCAAAAGGGACGACGGGAGAACGGCGAAAGCGATGCGAAGGGACCGAGGTCGTACGCGGAGGCCGAGTGATGTTCGTTCTCCACCCCTCATGGGCTCCTTTATTTTTCCACTCCTTATTTCCCTCCCCCCCTCCTTCTCCAGATTCACACTCCCTTCTCCCTCGGATCGATCTGATGGCGCCACCGCCGCTGCTGCCATCAGCCATCAGAACATCATGTTCAAATGCTCATCATAGAGTTCGTCATCATATCAGCTAATCAACTAATCACTGGCTTCGTAGGTCGTCATTATCGTCACAATCTACCCATCTGCATCGTTCTGTTCTCACGTGCTTGCCAGTACACGTAACATACTGCACTTGCCCTCGCCACTGTGGCCTTCTCATAGACTCATCGCTTTGTATCGTCTGTCTACTTCTCTTATCTTTCAGTCCCTCTGATCCTTCCTCCCCCTCCCCCTCTCTCCGTTTTCTATCCACCATCGAAGCCGGACAGTCGGACCGATTGGACTCGCTGAGTAGCGGAGTGGCTGAGCGACAAGGAGTCACTCGATCGTACTCGAACTGCCACGATGCCGCAAGACTGATCATATCGTGATATCGGCGATAGAACTGACTGCAGACATGTGTTGATAACGCGATAGAATCGACTACATGCTCGATGTTTAGAACGTCCATATAGCACATGGCCCACGTTCTGTGTCGTGTCACATCCATGGTTTGTGTTCGGGTGCAAGTTGGCTCCACAGATTTCAAGTTGGACGATTTCGTGATCGTGGTTGGTTCGTGGTTCGGGAGCCACTGGCGTCATTTGTCGTCATCGTCATCATCGTCACCATCAGAAGGTGGGGTTCGACGAAAAGAACGACGGTGTTATTTAATTTGACTTTTTTCAGAACATCGCCTTCGCTGGGATCTTCCTTTGTTTTTCTACACCAGTTTCTCTCCAGACTCGTTTGGACGGGACGTTATGGGGTGTCAGTGTGGCGACGTGATCGTACGTACTTGTTCGAGACCGCCTTCTTCTTCTCTGCTGAGGGCTCGATACCAGGGTCATCACGATATCTCGTATCGTATCGGCCGCCGAAAGTCTCTCTCCGCAACATTCACTCGAGAAATTTCAACATACACACCCGTCGAATTCAAACCTGAACCCGAATCTGGGGTCGCCCAGGGTCGCTCCTTTGCTCTCGGCCCCCGCACTCTCCGCGTTTTTTTTCTGCACTCCGATATTGAACAGCTACTGAAAACGACGTCATAGAAGGAAGAACTTGGGGAAAACGTTGTTGTCACGCGCCGATACGATACGATAGGGACACGACGATAACATCGACCGACCGCGTTTCGCGTTCCGTAATCCGTCTTTTGTTTCCCAGAGACCCACGACCAGGGAACGAAAGGGACCGTCGAGAGCGGGACGGAGATGATACGAGCGGAGGAGAGGTACCGGTGCACGACGGCCGCGCGATCGTATCGATGCCGCGGCAAGGGACGTTTACTTGCTCCTCCGAGGGCTGAAGGGAAAAGGGTTAGGCCTCAATGACAGACCCGGAGACACAAGCGAGACGGCCAGACGGAACGATTGAAAGCAAGAAAAACACGCGCGATGTTTCCGTTTTCCTTTCTTCTTCTTCTTTGTGACATCCCCCACCTGCCCCAGCCCTTCAGATCGATCGTGATCGATGGATGCGTGTTTTCAATCGAACGCCGAAGGTTCTTCAGACGTCACGAACGGATGAACGGGACGGAGGAACAAGAGCGAAACGAGGAAAGAGAGCGATCCCCGCGTTGCATGTGCCATGAACGCCGCGCCGCGTTCTCGAGAAGAACTTCTACAACCACAACCACTCGGTGAGTGATTGTGACGTCGATGTGAAATGTGATCGGAGCGATCCCTGCACCCCACACAGGAGCAACTCCACTCCGTACGGACATACGGGACGCCGGGACGTACAAGAGTCAAGGGTTGCAAACGTTGGCCCTGAAAGTCATTATGTGTATGTGTCGTGGAACGGTTGACTGGTTCTCCCGAGGCAGCTCCGTGTGTGCGTGTGTTCGGCGATCCCCAGGCGCCCCTTCCCCTTCCCTTACCCCCTTTTCCGCTCGTTGGGTATTTTTGTTAGTAAATCGGTGACTTGGGACGGAAACTACTACGGCACGCCGTGCCACGCCTTGGCATTTCGCTGATCTGGGTTCAATCTGATCTGGAAAGCAGAGAAAGAACGAAACAAAGGGTCGCAGAGAGTGAGAGAACGATAATATTTCGCAACACCTTTCGGGGCGTGTGTACGAATGTGTGTGTGATTGCCTCGGACTCGGAGTCAACAACATTCATCCATTTGCAAAAAACTGATGTGGTTCGACAAGCCACGGATTATAATTACGCTGTATGTTGGAGGAAAAAGAGGGATACAACCGTGTCTCGTACCGTGCGGCGTTCTCACGCGAACACAGTACTTCCGGGGGGCCGTCCCGTCGATTGTCAAGTTTCAACAGCGATGAAACGTGGGGTCTGGGGACCAGAAGGAGAGTGATGAATGGTTTATTCATTTCCGATGCGGATAATGCGCCAATGTAAGTAGGGCGGGCACGGGACAGCCGACAGGAGGAGCGTGTGAGTCACATCGGACGCACAAGGTTGGGAAAAAGAGAAAGAGAGACAGAAGTCTCGGTACCTGAAAGCAATACACAAAAGTTCCGAGAGGTGACGATTTTAGAAGGGAACAAGAGAAGCCAGATACGTATTCAATTTTTGCTAAGTAGTTGGCCTTGGCAAAGGGATTTTTGCCGGATGAGTAATCCGTGTAAAGCGTTAAAACGGGATGATGGGTTCGAGGGCGATTTTAGGCGGAGAAGAAAGGCGCTGGGAATGGGAAGAGGCGACTCATTATCTGATGGTTATCAATCGCGCGCGGCCCGTACACGTACGCTTCTGCTCTCTGGAGAGAGGATGGCTAAAGCGGAGTGGTCTTAGCGTCCGAACACGTTAATGGTTCAACGTTGTCCCGGGGTGGATCACGTCCTCACGGACAGGGCGTGTGGGTAATTCATATTCATCTTGACTAGTGCGTGGAACGTTGCGTGTCATGCCAGTTATCTATCCGTCGCTTTGAGCGGAGAGGGGGCGGGGGGTTCGGAACTTCTACCAGGGCTAAGGGCCCCGTCCGTCGAGATAGCTAGATAGACAGAACGGTTAACTGCGGTGATGTCGCACGACTAGATTATGGCATTTAATAGAAGCCGTTGTGGGAGGAAGATACCAGCGGGATGGATGACGAGGTCGACGTTCAGGTGAATGAGCGTGTTTCCAGATGGTCGGAGTGGGGCGAGTCGGAAGCTGTAGCCTGTGGGGAAGCGGGGAAAGTTAAATTGGTGCTAGTCGTGGGAAGTGTGTGAGTTGTGCCTTTGATCACGTGATTGAGACGCGTTCATGTTATTCCCACGCTCTTCGTCCAACCAACCATGGCAGAGGACATGCTCACCGACATCACGCTCGATCACCTGCCAGACCTTTCAGACGCGAGTCTCTCGTTCCAGCTCCCCTCAGCATCCACAGAATTTCTCCTCGCCGACCAAACAGACAGCTTCGACCTCCTTCGCACCACCGACGTCGTCGAGGATGACGACGACCTCGCCTTCCCGCCCGCCGCGCCCAAGCACCTCCGTGCACCGCCCCTTACACTCGCAGACCTCACCCCACGCCCTACACGTACGCCCCGTCCGCTGCCGCCCTCTCGTTCGCCTACGCCCACCCGAACGGTACCATCATCCACTAAGCTGTTCGTCATCCAAACCCCGCTCGCCCTCGGACATGACACCAGTCCCGGCAAACGCAGACAGCCACTATCACGCGTTCGCGCCAGCCCCGCTGCCGCCGCCCACTCTGTCTGTCGGCAACCAATCCATCCTTTCGGCTCCGCGGAGGAGTGCCTCGAACTGCTCCGCATGGAGGTGGAGCAGCTCAGTCAGCCCAATGTGGCGCCGCCTCAGCCCGAAGCTAAGCTAGAGCAAGAAATGGAGCTAGCTTCAGGGCCCTCGCATGCCGCGCAGCATCACCCTGAACAGACAGATCACCCTGTCGAACCCCAGAGCCCCTCGCGTGTCATCACCACCACACCTGGTAGTCCACTCGCGTCCGAGGAGACGCACCGTCTGGACTCACCTCCACAGCCGAAAGACCATGCAGAAACGTCGTCCGATAAGGATATGATCTCGAATCCCGCTGACGCGACCACCGTTGCCGATCCTAAGCCTCGCCCCAAGCCAAAGTCTAGGCGAAATCCGAGGACGAACGCGGGCCCTGTGAGTCAGCACTCACAGCCTACACAGTTAGCTTCTACGTACTCATGAAGTTCTCTCTCCCTTGCCAAATACAAAGATTGGTCCGGTGCACCCCGTAGGGATCACCAAGCAGCGTCGTCCCGTGTTGCCGACGAGACACGTGCCTAGTAAGATCATCACCAAGAGTAAAGCTTCCCGTGTTCTGGAAGCAGATCAACCACTTCTTTCCGCAGTTCCTAATCCTACACCCCCACAGTCTCTTCACATTGATTCCGAGGAGGAACATCTAGTTCCGCCCGCGTGTACAAGCAGTGGCAATATGGACACCAAACTCAAAAAAACCCAGATGATTATTACGCACACCGACCCCGGTGGAGTGGCTGGACGCCTCATGTCATTTAGTCAAAATTTGATATCCTCGATCGGGTACGTCTTGATAGTGCGCGTTTCAATTTATGGTCACCGGTGCTGATATGCGGTGTTGTAACTTTTGGTGCCTTGCGCGTACCGCTTTCTGCTTTTATTTTATTTTGGTGCCTTTTTTCGCTCTGGAAATGCGATGCTGACGTGATTGGCGGTTAAACCTTGTTGGAACCTACGCGAAACCTCAACTTTGCTTACGCTCAACTTAGACTTGGCAAGCAGGCTTTGCCCGAACAAATTGCGGTGTGTACGGAAGAACCAGCTTCTATTGCTAAGCCAGCTGTTGTGACACTGAAGGTGGAGGGCGCAAACGTAGTCCCCACTCGAACTCGGACACAGCCCCCACCAGCCATCAATGCTGCTCCTTTCCCACACGTTCCCTCCTCGCTCGCACGCCAACACGACGTTAATGGTGAAGATACTCCGAGCACCCGACGCGAGCCACTCCGACTATCAGAAATTTCTCCTCAGAAGAAACCACCGTTACCATCACCGCCCAATGTCCTACCCGGGCCCAGTTTCCCCGCATACTCTTCAGCTGTTGTACAGCATGGCAGACAGCATGCCATGTCACCCATGCGGCCAGCCAAGAAGCGCCTCATCGCCACCCTGGACGCCGATCTACCGCAGGAAGAAGGGTGCCATGCTCATGCGCGCAAAAAGGGTAAACCAATGTCTGCTGTGTCGGACGAGGTTGAGGCGGAGGCTGAATGCGAGCGCGGATCCTCAAAAGAGGCAGTTTCCCAAGGATATCCCCGTGTGGAGGAGAAGGAGAAGGCGAAGAAGGCGAAGACGAGCCAAGACCACGAGGGTGAACCATTATCACGGGATGAAACGCGTCGCGCTACGCGGCAGCGGCGAGATCTAGGCCCTTGTTGTTCTTCCACCACCAAAAATAAGGACAGGGACCACGACAAGTCAACGTTGCCGAGCGCACGGACCAAGTACAGGCCCAAACTCGATTCCTCTTCTGGTTCTGGTCCCGGTATTGGCACTTTTCAGCGCAAGGGGCCGACGCTGCATCGGTTTCCGTATCTGGTGGATGGAGGTTCGCGTCAGGTACACGGACCCGTTGTTGAGACGAATGGGGATAAACTTCGGGTGGGAGGGAACAAGCGTGTGCGTGAAGAAGGCGAAGAGGGATCTAAAACCATTAAGATCGCGAGGGTTTCCCGGTGTCCGTCGGCATCCGCATCCACGTCGACCGTTGGATCTAGGTTCTCGGCAAGCTGGCGCCAACGACGAGAGAAGAGGAGACAGGAGAAGGCTAATGATAATGAAACGAATGCAGCACGACCCTCATCCCCACCCTGGCGCCACCGTGATCGTAACGAGCACCCCCTCAACCAAGATGATGTTGATGATGCGATGGATGACGGTGCGCGGGAGCAGTTCGGACCGGTCTCCCCGATTTCGACCGAAGTTGATCTACCCTTCGGCGGAAAGACGCAGGTACGACAAGGTTTTCTTCTTCTCTGTCCCTATCCCCGTTAACGGAATCATCGACTCCTAAATCGCATTGATTGTTTTGACGCGCGGTTCGCCTGGGCCGGGCTATTGATCTGTGCCTTTTTTTTCAGTGCTTCTTTTTACTCTCTCTTTACTTGACTCTTATATAAAAGTTAATTATGCTAAACTATACTTTGCTTTATAGAGTTCCACGCTACTGGTGCCACAGGCGCCACAGCTCACGAAGCCGGTTGGGTTTACGTTTCGGGTGGACGCGAGGTTGGAGGCGCGGAGGATGGAAGTGAGAGAGAAGTTGGCGTCGAGCGAGCCCGGGAAGTCGTCGCACCAAGCTGTGTCGGTTCCATTCCACGGGCACGCCTCCGTTCCGAGTATGCCCGCGTCGGTGCCGTTGCCCGCACACGCGCCAGTTGTGGCCGAGCCGTTTTATTTCTGGACGGAGCAACGTGCCAAGGAGCGGGAAAAGTTTGAAGATATGGTTAGGCGAAAGGAGGAGGAGACGGAGAGGCTGAGGGAGGAGCGGCGGCGGGTAGAGGCGGAAAAAGAGGAGAGAGAGATTAGGGAGATGAGGAAGCGGGCAGTACCGCGGGCAAACGAGATTCCGGAATGGTATGCGGGAATGCCAAAGAGGGCGAGGAAGCGGGTTGAGGAGGGTGACGAGTGAGGAGGGGCGATCGGCCCAAAGAAGCCGAGGTCTCATAAGCATATGACGTGTTTTCGTTGTTGGATCCCTCGATTACAATCTAAGATTGTTCGTTTGGCTGTATCCTTAGCAAGTAGTACTGTTTTCTTTGACGTCTTTCCCTTTCCATCCCTTCCCTGTAATGTCACGGTGGAGTTGGCAGAATAGTTTTTCGTACCTTACCGAAAGACAACTTGTACTTAGATCAATAAGTTCAGCATTACGCCTGTTTGCAAATCCAATTTGCAAACCGCTGTGATATGAACAGTCAATATGAACACATTGTTCCATTGCGTGAGTGTGCGTCCGCAGGTCACGGACGTTTGCACGTGCAACACATGGGCGGGAGGAAAAAAAGTTGGCAAGGCGCAAGGCACATTGACACCACACAATCCAATGCCGACGGGTCCGGAACCTTGTTTTTCTTTGTCTCTGTTGCAGCATGTATCTAGTGACTGAAATTTCCTCTTAATTACTTCTGATTTCAGATATGAACGGTTGATGATTAGATGGGCACTTTGTGTTTGTCCCTTGTGGGTCATACTATGGTGTGTGTTGGTCGTCGTCGTGATTCGTGTTGTGAAGGAGATTCGTGGAGAAGTGTTCAGATGAAGGGGCCCCGAGTCTATGTGACGAATCAGAGTGAGAGAGAGAGAGCCGCATCGAGAGATCTACACTCATTGAAGTGTCAGACAGTGTGTGTAATAGGTACGGCGCCCGGCGCCGAGGAGGGGGAGGATATTCCAGTAACCACGACGAGGAGGTTCTCGCAATCATAATAACGCTCGTCGCTCATTTCCTTTCTCATTTCACCCTTTTTGCGCTTGCATGGTTGCCAAGCCTTTTTTTGTACTTCGAGGTTTCATTATGTGGCGTGCGTCACTTCCAGATCACATATGGAGCGGTAACTTACTATCTTCGTCGTTGTCATATGACCTCGGGTTTCGATTTGAACCCATGCATGGGATCCTTGTGTTCCCCTTTTGTCTGCTTTGTTCAACGTCTTTTTTTTTTTGGAGCCTGTACTTTGGCTGGTACAATTGTTCGTGGGCTCATTGATATCGGTGATAAATAATTAATGATCTACCCGATTAGATGGTTTGAACGTTGCTTGACGTGTCAACCGTGGACTTGCAGTCTGTCTCACATATGTGGATATCAACACCATACTATGTGCCACACCCGGAGAACCGGGACTCAGGCTGGTCGTATTATGTTCCCTTGTTGTCGTCATAGTTTTAGTAAGTTACAGTATGTTCGAATGTTGAAACGTTCAAGCGTTCAGACGTTGACATTCTGCCAGTGGAGGTTGTGTCAATCAAACTATATAGACGTCAATTGTGTTTCATCAAGTTGTGTCGCGCTGCATGTTGTCCAAGATGTCTTGCAGGCATCAATGCGTCATGGTTCAGATAACCGAGCTTTTTTTTCTTTGATCCGGTGGCCACTGTGGACCAGGCTGTGGTTACTTGGTTCCGCGGATGCTGGCGGGCTCCGATGTTGTTGGTCACCGAGATAATCATGACGAAGGCTGCATCATGATACAAATATGTAAGTTGATTACAGATGCTGTCAAGCGCCAATAATCTATTTTGGCCCGGCCGAGGAGTTATTAACCCGACTCCAACGTTGTGGGCGTGTTGTGTGCGCAGTGTCTTCATTTTCGGCCCATCGTTGAGATGACGTATCGGCATCCATATCAGCTTCGACTCGGGCTAACGGTCTTAGGGCGAGCTGTTCCGAACGGGCACATGGCATCACTGGACACCGGCGTTCGGGAGGTCACATTTCGCATTTCGCCTCCTCATTCGCTTCCATCCTTTTGTCTCTAATCCGAGATTCGACGATCCAAGGAGCTATGCCATGTGACGTTATGTACATAATAACTCACTACACTATACTAATACTATATAGTACTAGTATTTAATACGGAGGAGCCAGCCCGAGGGCAACGCGTGCGCGGGACTCGGAGGGCGCGTCATGAATGTCATGATCGATCATGATGGATGGGCCAGGATGGCACAGGCGCGAGATATAAACTATACAACTTACTTACGTTGTTACTGTTCTTGCACTGTCTTGCACTGGTTGGCCGTAAAGAAAGAAAGAAAAAAGTATTTTGAATAGCACATGCAGTGCCGCCATGTCCGTGGCTGGAACTTTGGCGCTGATTCGTAGGTGTGATAGGTTCGTTGAGTCGTTGACTGGATGACCCGAAACTCAAACAGACGCACTGGCAGGACTGCATGTAAACGGTGGCGGCACTCAATGATTCCTTTTTTCACTCCTTCTTGAAGTTCTTCTTCTCCATTCTTTAAAAATAAAGTTGGGTTGAGTTGAGTTAATGGCGATGCAGCCAGAAGTTCAACGTAGGCGCCGCCATCATCATCAACAGCCTTGGCACGCCGAGCTGAGCCGAACCGAGCGCGGTGGCAGTAAGATTCGGTGGAACACTGAATCTCTTCTTCCCTTTCTCCATTAGATCCATGAAAACCCCAACGAACTCGGAACGGGACGAACGAGAATGGCACGAGGTAAACGGGGGAGCGAAGAGTGCCAGTGGGCCACTGGCTGGCCAGCTGGCATGACATGTTGGCTTGGTTGGCTGTGCTTCGCCACTGGCAACTCATGTGAAGATGCAGTGAAAAACGTCCAATGGAGGGGGGATTCCCGCTCGCTCGGATAGGATTCAGATTAGAAAAAAAGCAAAGACATGATTCATGATGTGATGGCACGACGGTGCTGTGTTCCTGAAGCACTTACATAGATACGTTGGGTTCGGTCATGTCCTCACCCCGCTCGGAGTGCCAATCAAGTCTCAAATAACCAAGCTGTTCGTGTGGATCTGAATCTCAGTGACCTGATGCGGCGGTGGCGGCAGCATGAATATGTATATTTATATATAGACCAAGGAGAAGGAAGAAGAGTGAAGAAGGGGTGAAAAAAAAGAGAACACAAAAGGCTTTAATGAAATGACGAGAGGTTCTACGCTCGAATGACAGCTCGGAAATGCGTCAGTGTGCAACGAATTGGGCAATACCTATCGTGTGGGGAGTGGAGGGAAAATAAGGACAATGGAGGATAAAGCGGTTTTGCATTGTTTCAGATTCTTTAATCCACAACGGGTACACGGGATTGTGTGACTAACGAACAGGATGGAGTAGAGACGTAAATATGAATGGCAGAGGCATGGTGGAGGCAACGCGGAGCCGCTGCGGACAAAGGAGATGAGAGGGACGAACAGGCACGTTGTGGAAAGAGGAGGGCGTAATGAAAGCTGGAGGGGGGGCGTGTGTGCATGTGAATTGGGGTAGGGAAAATGGATCCGTGGATTCGTGCTGAGTCAGCAGAGGAATCTGAGTTCAAGACCGGCACAGCCGAGCGTGCCGATCGCTGAGAGAGGGAGCCGTGTCAGTTGGACAGGCAACATTACCCGTTTGAGTTAGATAGATGGGTGCCGTACGTTATCTGGACGAAAGGGACAGGTTCGGACCAAGGGACGGGGTCGTGCCAGAGATGCGGGTAGATGTGACTCCTCGAAAGGCTATCGTGGGTCGTGACCAAGCAAGGGGGGTGAAATAGCGCCCACGAAGGAGGCTGTTTCTCTACAGACGAGCTTCGAGCGATGTGACCGTAGGGTCCTTCTCCCTCTTTCCTTTTCTGGTATACATCAACTTTGGGTCAGGTGCCTTTTCGCCCGCCATCACTGTGACGCCACAACACGCATCCTCACCCCGTCGGAATTTTCATGCTTTCTAGTCCGATAACGGAACTTCTCGCCCGGTGGCCAGCTGCCACTTTAGAATCACATAAAAGCGTCCTCTCCTCCTTCCCCTCTCTCCATTCGACGCCGTGTCTCTTTCCTGCGCTTGTTTACTACTACTCAAACTCGCCACTGCCACTCTCATCGCTCTTCCCAAATACAACTCCTATAACAGATGCATTCCGCTACTACCACTGCTGCTTCGGCCTCCTGTGCCTCCACCTCTGCTGCCTCACCCCGGCACACATCATCCTCCATCCCGGTCTCGATGCGCCACGGTCACGATGACTCCATCCTTGTGAACGCGAACGCTCCCCAGTGCTGCCATTGCGGCTGGCGCGGTGCCCATGCGCCCAGCTGCCCGTTCCGCTGAGCATTATCATATCCATCATCACGATTCAACTCTATTTATCCCCTCATCTTTCGTGAGTCTCCAAAATCATCTGTGCCATTATGTCCGAGTATCCTAATGCGTCTGCAGACGTCCTCTGCCCCATGTCGTCATCAATTTATCGTCGCTCGCAATCTGTTTTTCTTCGCATTGTATCACATACGACCCCGTGCATATGCGCACGCTAGTTCGAGAATCGTCTTTCATACGAAAGCGCCTTCTCTCAACCCATGGACATCCCCATCCTTGCAGTTGTACGATCACCGGTTAGCCCTGTTAATCATCCTTATTGTTGTCGTTGTTGTTGCGCGGTGGACTTGACGTTGTCTTTTGTCTTGTGTGGAGTACTGCGGGGTTTGTCACACCATCGCGTCATCCGTCCATCGTCGGTTGCTATGCAGGAGGAGAGGGGCCAGCACGAGCGTTTGTTGTTGTCGTTGTTCGCTGCCGATGATCATTAGTAGACTCCACACACGCTCTGCATTGTACATCTAATAATCGTCCACCCGCAATCCGATCTCTTTCATATCCATCCTTTCTTCCGAATCAACATCATCGACGTCCTCGGAGCGATTGGGCAATGACTTCATCGAGACGTACATAAATTTAACCTCCGACGCCCACAACTTGATGAAATAGGGCTAAAGAAATTGCGTCCAGCCCACCGTGACGCTGTCACGCGTTGTTGTTTTATCATTTTCCCCATCTCGGACTCTGATCCATCAGCCAAGCCCCGACGACCCAACTGAGATTCAGAAGGGAAGCTGTGGGGAAACCGGATATTTAACTAACAAAATCAGCCACCGCATCATCATATCAGCAATTTAGACGTCACCCCTGACGCGTTGGATCCGCGAAAAATAATACTTACATATGAATATTAGTTACTTAAATATATATATTGTAATAATCAAGTGCATTTACCCAAAGAGCCACTCGAGCGCTGATCGCCCGACGTCCCGACCCGATATATGTGTGTTGGTGACAAGACACCCCCGGTGGTATGTGTCTATGTGTGTATGGACAAAAGTTCGCATGTGGACATAATATGTACCGTCATGGGCCCACCGATGGAATCTCCGACCGAACGGGGGCTATAATTGAACAACTTCGCTCGGATGCGGCGATGGCGGGCACTTCAACGCTTTGGCAATGCCAGCATGGCATGTCTGATATCGATCCTCACGTTCGGTGAGTCCGTGTGGCAGGTTGGTTCCAGCAATCTCCTTCGTCTTCCCTTTCATACGCGCGCGTGGTATGTGTGCGTGTAGGACAGCATGCACACGTCCGCGAGGTCCGATCGCCAGAAGCCCTGATCTGTGGACATCGAAACCTCCATGGACGGACGGAGCTGGAGAGCAGGATTAATGACATGACGCAGCATGGGCACGATTCAGACTTTCTCATTCTCCGCTTTCCAAATTCTACATACAGCAACTTCTTCTGCGTGTCCGTCCCACGGGTGTTGCTCCCCCGGCTTCCCTTCCCTTACCCCTACATGATATGTACCCTTCCCCACCTCGCTATCATGCGGTGTTTCCACGCGACGCTCGGACGTTTCACGAGATGAATGTCAGACGTTACTTTAAGTAAGCGGAGGAGAACGAATGCAACGACTGCGCAATGAACAGATATCCCGACGGCCCTCGGGAAACCCTTTTCAGGTCTTGAGGTTGACACCAAAAACGGCTAAGATCACACTTTTGACAGGGCTGTCACACAACTTGAATGTCGGGGGAGGGGGTCGGCTACCCTACGTGGTTGCATGGTACATGTAGCATCGTTTGACAAGCTGTCGCCAATATTGGCAGTCACTCCGTCCACGCCGTCACGCGCTGCGAACGGCTTGCTTGTTCTGGCTGCGTCGGCGTCCCAATATTTGCAATGACTGTGGCGGTCCTCTCTGCTCTCTCATTCTCACTCGATCACTTTCTCCCGCTCGTCAGCAAAACCCTCAAGCCTGGGTTAGCAACGAGAACTCTGCGCTTCTGCAGATCACAACAACAACAACATCACACGCGTCATGACTCGGAGCATCGACGATCTCTCGTCGCCCGTGCCCGCACATTCGGACGACCTCCTGGTCAATTTCCCTCAGGAGCACGTCCTCCTCCTGACACTGAACCGCCCCCGGCAGCTCAACTCTGTCTCTCCCCGGCTCAGACACGACCTGGCGTCCATCTTGAAGTGGTTTGATGACGAGCCGAGTCTCTGGTAGGTCCCTCTTCCCCTCCGCAGGATATGCCACGTTTCGATGTCCATCATGATTCTTGCCGATGCTCTAAAGGGTCGTGATCCTCACTGGCCAAGGTCGCACCTTTTGCGCTGGCGCCGACTTGAAAGCGTAAGTTCTACCTTCTACCAACCTTAACCCTAACATCGCTTGCACACCACACGGCCGACACACGACCCCCAGCGCCAGCCTTCATCACTTCCCCCGTTCTTCCCATATCTATCTATATAATATAATAATATATTCATTTATATACGTTTTCGCCGACAGATGGCTCGAGTCCCAGACGGACGGTAGCGCGAACGAACAAGAAGACGTCGCCTCGTCCCTGCACGGGTTCGCGGCCATCTCGCGCCGGCACACGTCGTACAAGCCCATGATCGCTGCCGTGAACGGGTCCGCGTACGGAGGTGGCGTGGAGATCTTGCTCAACTGCGACCTCGTCGTCGCGAGTGAGGATGCGGTGTTTGCGCTTCCCGAGGTGAAGCGGGGGGTGTTGGCGTCGCAGGGAGGTGTGTGTCTTCTCTGTGTCGGTTGTTGTGTGTCTGTGTTGCGAGGATGTTTCATTTCGTTTCAAAAAAATTGCGCTTTCGCTTCGCATGTTCCAACTTCGGTTCAGGTTCAAGCCTTCCTTCTTCCTTTTTTTTGGGGGGGGAGGGAAATGAAACCCGACGCCAAGAGGTGCAGTCAAGTCGTTAGCTTTTCCCCTTCTTTTCGTTCGCTTCCTCGTTTCGTATTTAGTCTAGGGTGTGATGGAAGCAAATAAGCCCGCTGACGAGAAACCTCATTTTATTGCTGCCGCAGTAATTCCTAGGTTAGCGAAGACTACTGGCCATCAGGTATGATGCCCGCTCTCGAGGGTTGTCCGAGCCATACTGAAAGCCGACGACATGGTTACGGTAATAGCTTGCTTCGGAGATGTTGTTCTTGGGAAACCCCGTCACCGCCGTTGAAGCCAGAGACAGGTTTCGATTGTGAGTTCCATTTCTCACACTAACGGTTTTCATTCGGATTCCGGTAATCTTTTCCTTTTGATAATTGTGGCTCACCATCATTGTTCTTTTTCTTTTTACTGAGTTCCCGGTTTCCAACAGCGTGAACATCGTCGTGGAGAAATCAAAGGTTTTAGCTGCCGCACTCGAGGTCGCACGCCGGATCGTGTCAAATTCGCCGGATTCCGTGCAGAGCTCGAAAGAGGGTTTGATTTTGGCGCAGAAGCATCATTTCGAGGAGGCGGTACGGACTCACGCGTTGAGCACTGTAAGCAAGCGGTTGTACAATGGGGAAAACATCAAGGTACGTCGGTCTCTTGACTTTGATTGTTTCGTGTGCTGTGGGATGCGGCTTGTCAACCACGTTGTGGTTTTTGTTTGTCAATTGGCAATTCGTATTTCTTGTTCTCTCGTTCTGATTTCCATCTTATGACTCATCTTGCTTTGTTCCAGGAGGGTCTGGTTGCATTTTCGGAGGTATGAATCATCTACACGTGGCTTCGTGTCTATGTGTTTCTTTCCTTTCTGATCTTCGGTTTTTTCCGATGATGTTGGTTGTGGTGGACAGAAACGACCACCGGTGTGGAAGAACCCGTGTAAACTCTGATGAGGGATCCCCGAGTCGCACGTTTGACATTTTCTGTTCTTTCCGCCCTTCCTGTGTCATCCTTGGCATCGCCATTCATTGGCGAGGACGGTCGTACGTGAGAATGGCGATTGTCAATTAATGGAAACGGACGCCGGTTTGCAATGCCTTGAGTCGGTGTTTTCGGATATATGTCGGGATACGGGTAGATTTCGGCCTCGATTTTGATCGTGGGATGGAGGGATGCATAGATGCTTGTATGTTCATGAATCTATATGTAACTGGACGTGACGATGCCTTGGTAGGCCTTTTTCCAGTTTTTGTCACATTGTTAATATTGTTCATTGTTTTCGTCACTGGGCAGCTTGACATCGCCAGCACGCATCCTGCGGCACTATCGAGATGGCACATTGCGCCGCATCACGCCCAGTTTCGCAAGCCACTGATCCGATTATGGTGTGAACTTGGAGCGCGGCGCGGACCAAGGCGTATCGGTCGTTCTCATCTTTTTGATGGGACAAGCTGGCGACGCGAGGCGCAGTCCCCGTCCCATAAAGAGTAGTTTACCTGCACGGTGCTTCGGGTTTGGTGAGCATGATCCGTGACACTGCACTGTACGCGTGATCGGTGGTGACATCATCGACGGGGTGTATTGTCTATCGATTCGCTATAGGTAGCTACAGTACCATGACGGCACTATAGAGTCTTCAAGGAGCTCGAGACAATGATGGAATTCGAATTCGATCAGTGGAAAAAATACCGAGTGGCTGCGTAGGTGACGTTAAACTTCATTGACACTAGTGCTGTTACAGTAACGCCGCCCCACGAGGTCGAGGTTGCCAGTCGCGGTGTCATGCGTAGTGAGGTCGAACTTCATTGACATGCTGTTCAAGTAATGGCGCCCCACGAGGCCGAGGTTGCCAGTCACGGTGTCGTGTGTAGGGCGACTCGCAGTGCGACCAGCCCATCTTGGGCTTGATCGAGGGACCATGAAGTACATAGCCTGATAATACGCTCGGTCCCGCCCGATCCGAGTCCGTTGCCCTCGCTCCAAACCATCGGGCGCAAGGGGTTCCCGTTACATATGTACCTGCATTCACGCACACCTAATATGTACGTATGCTGTACCCATGCATGTCCGACATAACCTTGTAACATTTACATCTACCTTTACACGTATACATATACAAGGTATATACACCAATGGGTCATAAACATTGTACATACACCTACTGATCCGCCAAGGAGTCCGCCCGTCATGTTAAGTCACGTCAAGCCACATTGCGCCAGGTTCGTTCGGCACTCGACGGGTCCAGGCCACCTTTGCACTTTGCACTCTGGGCAAACTCTGACAGTCTTACGAACGACGGGAACGGCTCGACCGGTCTACCGAACGTGCCGGTCATGTGTCATGCCTCGACTGACCTAACTTTGAAAGCTTGAGCTCAATCGATAGTAATCAGTCAGGGGTGGGTGGCTGAAGGCTATGGCCATGGGAATGTGTGGCGCAGCTGGAAGAATGGATTAAACCGATAAACGACAATGTAAAACGAGCCCAACGAGTGTCCGAATGTAGAGATGGATGTGGATGAACGATCGAGCTGTGATTGTGGTGCAGATTTTGGATTCGAATGTGATCGACGACGACCCACCTGCCACCTGGATTCAAGTTAGCCGGTCAGCCGGTTAAACTAAAACTCTTGCTCGTCGCATCGAACGTGGAAGCACGGCATGAAGCGAAAAGAGCGATCGATGAATGACGGATGTGGGTGGACGGGCAGGGTCGAGGCACGAGGGAAACTGGCATCGACAACGGACATCGACACACGAAGGATGGGAAGAACGCGAAGAGCACGGAGGGACACGGACATGGGGTGGACGTGGTGGACACGTCGTACAACGCCTATGCGTTCGCGTGCGCGAAAACGTCACTGATCTGATCGCAGTCGACCACGATCTCGTCGGATTCGCTCACTTACAACGGCGATGAGGCCATCTATGACCGATGGCGATGACGATGACGAGTTCACTAAAGGTTCAACGTCAGGCTCGGGTTCAGGTTCGACCCCAAACCCATTGCAAACCCACGATTGTGAATGCAGGATCCGTCGTGCAGATCTACGCGTGCTTGTCGTGACGTCGCCAAGATAGTCAGACGGTTAGGATAACAGATCAGCCGTGCGACGCCACGAGACCGAAGCCAACGAAACCTCTGACAGTGACAGTGTCATGTGCCTATGTGTAGGTGTCAACGGCATCGCAGGTTAGCTGCTGAGATTACCACACCTCGCTTGCTGCAGGTGGTTTCATGACGTTGCTCGTCGTCTCGCGCTTATGACTTCATAGGGTGGTTCAATGGCCATGGAGTAAAAGTTACCCTTTCGGATCTTGGAGGAAGCCAACAACTAACGAGTGACTGGGGAAAAGGTGGTGGAAATCTAAACAATCACATCAGATAGAACTGTCTGTACAGCACGCTTACAATGGGCGGACGAAGTCGCGGTAGTGAGATGAATCCGAGCCGCGTGAAATCTTGGGATAGGAGGATGCACGTATGCGGCCTCCCTTCGACTCCCCTTCCAACACACACCCTGAGAACGGCCGAGGTCCGCTTTCTTTTTCAAATACAGGGGGTGCCGAACGGAACCAACCGAGGACTTGAAAGGGATGAGCAACGCGGCCGGAATAGGAAGGAAGCGTAAGGAGACATGCAACCGACACATTTTCCATAAAGCATATCGGGAATCCTCGTTGCTGCAACGTGCACGTCCGGAGAAAGGCACATCCGGGGGGCACGCAGAATCGGAGCGGGTTAGACCAATTCGCCGGATGGTAACGGACCGGAAGGAAGTTCCTGGGGAACCACCAGCTGGCCGGGCAGTCTGGGGTGATGAATGTATTCTAGGGTTGTTTACACTCCGCAAGGCCGGGAGCAGTCAGTTGAAGATCAGCGCTAGCGCAGAGCCCAGATCCCGTATCCATGATGATTGAATGGCGTCTCAGGAGCGACCATTTACACATATTCGTTCCGGCAACAGAATATGGCAAGCGACCTGGGTTGTGCCCCTTTTGATTAGAGCCCGGTGCTGAGTAACACGTAAAGATAAGTGTTGGATAATAATATCGAGCTGCGGGTGCCACGACGACAGTTTGCATTTTGATAGCAAACGACTGGATGTCTCCAGGCGTTCTGGAAAGAACATGTAATTCCGGTGTGCGGGTGATTGCTCGGTTCAACTATGAGGATCAGGTACTGCGACATGCCTTGGCGAGAGTCTCAGCCCGTTCGCACTGAAGTGAAACGAGGAAAAGACAAGGGAAGGGAACGAACGCGGCCGAGAAGATCATCGAGCGGGGTGAGAACATTAGCCGAGTTGAACGTTTCTTTCCAGGAAAGCGAGGTCCATTGACACTCACCGCCGGCATGGAACGGTGCCCCGGGTATGTAGTCCGAGACGTTCGGCATCCTTATTTCCGTCCATATTGTGACGTTTGGAGATCAGGGGCTCGCTGACAAAAAAGTGCGTGCATGTACTAGTACATGTCCGTGAGAAACGGCCGGTACACAAGCTATTAAGAAAGCACGCGTTTCGTGTGCTTGTCAAGAAATGAGAACATGAAAGCTGCAGTCATACGGCTAGTACGTGTAAACCCACGTAAAATTGGGCCTTGAAGCCAAGTGTTCGGTGACCCAAAGTGGTCTGATTTGTGATACGAAACTCCTGAGGAAGTCTGAGAAGGAACGCCACGAAGTTGCTTACTAAGTAATCCAACTACCGTTATGTCTACTCAGGAAGAGCAACTCATCGAACTCATGCTCGAGCTCAAGGTCTGTCTGTCTGCACCCTTCCAGTCACATTCGATGTTTCTCAAATAAAACAGAAGACAACGCCACAGGAAGCGCGAGCCATCCTCACCTCGACGCCGCAGATCGCGTACGCGCTCGTAGTACTCATGGTCAAGATGAACGCCATAGACGTTCAAGTCCTCCAGGTGCTCAACACAATACCTGTTCCCGGAAAATTCCCCGTCGTGTTCCATTAATTCAGATCTATTCGTTCGCAGAAAACCCTGACCGCATACTCTGCAAACATGCCGCCCCCAGCAGCTCCGACGACGACGCAGCCGCCTGCTCAGGTTCCACCGCCAGCATCCGCCTTACCTCCACACTTTTCGCAATATCGCACACCTACCCCGCAGACGCATACGCCCCCTCACTATAACGGCCACGGTCACACACCGCAGCCACCCAATCTAGTTCCATCATACATGACGCAAGGGCAGGGTCAATACGCTGTTGGTTCAAGCACGTTCGGAACCCCACCACCCGCGGTACCACAAATGAATAATGCTGGCTTGCCTGACGCGCTCGCGTCCATACCAGATGAGCAAAAGGTAATAGTAATAATACCGATAGACGTTGCTTCTGTCTTTTCTGTCGCCTTACGGTCTCGAGCAAACTCATCCTCTATCGCGTTAAATTGGTTCTCATGTCCACCCTCGCTTTTCCCAGGCCATGATCATGCGTGTCATCGCCATGACTCCAGAGCAGATCAACATGTTAACTCCGCCTGAACGAGCTGGCATCATTCAACTCGTGAGTAGCATGGTCGTCGGTCTTTCTCGTTTTGAGAATCTCATTTCCCCCATTCACTGGGACGACATCTTCTTTAATTCCGTCTGTCTGGGCTTCCTTTCCTTTCACGTTGTCAATCTCCGCTTGACATTGATGCCCGTCGCGTCTTCCATCCATCCCTCCGTCTTTCCGCCGCCTCGCCACCTCTATGCGCCAAAAAAATATTTCCCCATGGTGCTACCTCCCTGTCACTCCATCCCTGCCTTCAACCGCTCGCTTCCCGCTTTTCGTCTCGTGAATGTATTAGCGTACAACACTAGGGCTGCCTTCGTAGAAGACGTGGTTCCAATTGCCATTACTCCCAGGGTTGGCGTCCGACGGCGCGCGGGGGAGATGACGACAATGCATGGCGATGCCGATGATTGCACAGATGACATGGTCGCAACGCTTCATACTGGTTCTATCGATCTGACCCCGCTCGGTTAGACACGAGCTCCACTTGCATGCCCAGTGAAGAAAGTTAGCAAGGTCAGACGACTCTGAAATCTGGCTAATCGGGGACACACGCACCTCGCGAGCAGCGCGCGGTTCAGAATAATTACGAGCCCTGACGGAGAGGTTCTCAAAGGGCTATGATGTTGCTTGACAAAGTAGCCCACGCACGACGACCCAGCGTCGTGACACACGAGGGTCGAAACACAAGAAAACTTACGCATGGGATTAGTCTTGTCCCCGCAGAAAAACTGATTGCAGTGAGTATCCGTGTCGCAGGGATCATCCTGTGCATTTATACCGCTACACAAAAAACTTGGACGTGGTGATGTCCCGCTTCCCCTTCCGACGCATGTGTCCTCGGCCTCAGTTCTCTGCGTCTGGGATAAGAACTGGTGATCTATTTCTTGAAATGATCTATCTCTATGTTGATGCCTGCGGAAATATCTAGCACTTGCTGACGGACCCGAGCAAGTCGACAGTTGGTTTGCACTTGCGGGTCCGCAGCGAGTGGCGTTCTTTCGCCTCCCACTCCCCTTTTCCAAAAGGAGGATGCGCGTACAGTTTACGGATAGGGGAGTCTGAGGATCGATCAATTTAGAGCCTGAAGCCACCCCTTCAGACTGGACGCTCGCTTATTTGGAAAGGGTTCGCCCAGCGTGTTTCCGTGTTCGGTTTTGGTTCCCCTTACGTCTCCGACGTTCCTTTCACGATATCCACTGTCGTGTGTTGCCTGGATCGGATAAGTGCACACGCAGGCAGGTCGTCGTCCTCACTCGGCTTTTGCGTCAAGGGAGGAGATTGGGAGATGAGAAAAGCGATCGGAGTGCAGCCTCACTCTGGTGAACGTGTTTCCACCGAAATGCATTAGGGACGAAGTGGATTTAGACTTTTTCTTTCGACGTCAAAACGTTCAGGGACGCGGGATGTAACGGGGCGAGAAATCGGATTAGATGTTGCTCCTCGGTCGGCAAAGCGTTGCTGTTGTCGGAGTCGTGGCGTTGACGTGCCTGCCCATCGACCCAACACGTTATCACTCATGCCAATCATTCATCGCAGGTAAATCGTCGGAGCAACCCAGAGGTTTGAGAACCTTATGTCCGGCGTTAGGGCCTCGGACAAGTCTCGAAGAGGAAAACACGGACACGGACAACGACCTTGTTGCAAGGTTTCAAGTGTTGGCTAGGCCCAATGACGGAGAAGAGTTCGGCAGGGGGCGTTTCGTCTCGACAAAGCCATGTGCTGGCAGATTTCAAAGACTTTTTCTCTGTGACGACCCTGTGCATACATATCCACTGATATATTTCTAGTCCTTATGTATCCACTTATCTACGATCCATCGATCCATACCCTTCCTCACTCTTCACACACTCACACACACACTTTCTACAGCCTCGTCTGCGGTGCGTTACTTGTATCTGAGGTATACGATGGGAAAAAAAAGGTAGTCGGAATCGGTTTCGTGGCGGAGTATTGAACAAGACTAGGTACGCTTTGCGATCAACGCATCGATCTTGCTCTTGGGCGTTCCCTGTAAATCGTCGTTACCGCCCACCGATTCGCCGCCTGTCAATGGAATTACAGAAACGCCAATCAGCGGAGTTCGGGAAGAAGAAGAGGAAGATAGAGGGAAACAGATACCGACTGATAAAGGTCCGCGGGACGGAGCGCGCCTTCGTCTTCTCAAGGAGATAGTCTTGGATAGCAGACCCATCGTCTCGTTGGTCTAGTCTGTTTAAGAACGTGTCATTCTCGTTTCAGTTCTTTCCGATTACTTTGCTTGGACGCGGACAAACTCGGGGGTGGTACTCACTCAACGATCTCGACGACTTCCGTGGGGTAATTGTCCTCGAAGTATTTCTTAGTCTTCCGGCAGTAAGGGCAGTGCGACTTGGAGAAGACGACAATCTTGTGGTCGGTGATCTTGCCCTGATAAAAAATGACCAGGAAAGCCGACAGGGTCAGCGCTCAAACTCTCTTCCGAAACGCGAACGCAGCTCACATCGACAAATTCTCTGACGGACGACGACGACGACGAAGATGATGATCCCATCTTGGATTGTTTATGTGCGAGCGAAGGCGAAAAGGTGAAAAGAGCAGCAGAAGTAGATGAAAAGGAGGCGCGGGCAAGAGGCGTCCTTCGGTGGAGGCTGGATGACAGAGACCGATATATATGGGAAACGACAACTGACATATGTGATATGCTGTGATATGCCGAAGCCGTCGGATGTGCCGGTGAGCGAGAAAAAGAATAGAATGCTCAACAAAAACCTGTGACCTCGCTTTGGAACACGCGTTCGACGAAGAGAGGAGCAGCGTGTTTGAACTCGTCGTTTTTCTCATAAAGCATTCGTAAGATTTCGGGTTGCTATTAGAGGCACTTGCAGATTTGAACAGATCATCGGGTTTGAATTTTGAAGCATACTCGGTGTTCATCATGATGGACTTTTAGCCGGGCTTCTATGGCGATCTGCACAATTAATCCAGCGCGTTTTTTTACCCAGCGCGCTAAATAAAATCATTACCTTGCGCGAAAATCATGGTGGACTTTACTTAAGTAAACCCCCAAAAAATCTGCGCGATTTTTTTTGCTTGGGTGTGCGCGATTTAACTAATAAACAGTGAAGTGCGCGCAATATCATAGACGTGATGCGAATTATCAAATTATTGCGTTCAAAATACAAAATACTACTTTACAGTACTAGTGATGCAGCTACCTAGGGTAAACAGCAGTGAAAGTGAACTTAGTGAAGCCCAGTAAGATGAAGCGAAGGAGTCCGACGCCAACGGTACTCTGAGTCTCTGCTTTTGCGAGACCTGACGACGACGGTGCCAAGACGACATTCGCTGTAAGATCCTCGATACCAGGAGGGGTGAGGCAGACGATGCTGGAGATGACTCGACGACTCGACGGTGAGTACAGCAGGCAGTGAAGGTGAAGGGTACTATAATATTGGTGGCTAATAAGTCATTTGACTCACATGATCACGTGCCATATCTGACACCGTCTATTTCAATTTCCCCCCGACTCCCTCATCCGCCGCGCTCCAGCTAGTGACTGAGAACTGGGTAATGGCCTGCCCCTGCTGCATTGGCTGTGCCGTGACAGTAAGCAGCCGTTGGGAAACCAGCGGACACCAGCCATTGCCTGCCTCATGAGCGCTGAGTGCCCGCTGCGCCCTGGCATTCCCCAAACCTCCCACGAGTTCGGAGCCCCCTCAACACACCCGGACAGCGAACTACCGATACCCGTGGTGGGTTCACCTGCAAGACCATCCACAGGACGCGACACGATGACGTTGAACGACGCAACGACAATGACAAGGATCTGCCGCACGCAGATACCAAACACCGACACAACGACGCGATGTGGCACCACAACGTGAAGAGGATGCGACGAGGACGAGATGCGTCCACGCGGCGACAACACCGCATCCCGCTCATTCACGCACAACGTCGTCAACAACCGTTGAAATGACGACGATGACGGTGTGCCCGCTTCTCTCCCTCCCTCTCTCTCTCTCCCTCAAGTACACCACCCCACCAGACCTCCACCCCGCCAGCGCCACCACACGACACCAGGCCACTGTCACCAGCGCATGCCCTCAACTGCTGCAGTTTGCACGTAACGCTCAACTTCCAGAGCGCCAAAAGGAGATAAAAGATGACAGAGCAGAACAGCGTTGGATCCATCATGTGCCAAGACTTTCATATCTTCTTCCTCCCTCTCTAACTTGTCAAAGTGTTCAGCAGCACCGGACATGTGAGCTACCCGAGCGCACGCTGCGTGAAGAGCAAGTAAAAGGGGGTCGGGTAGTGGTAGTGCATTCTCAAATTGTGAAGTGAATTCGACAAACATGGGAGCATTATCGACCCGGGGTTCAGGGCGCTGGAAGATGCGGCGAATGTAATCCTCATATCCGGGTTTTGATACACAGATACTGTAGCGGCCGGGCTGCACATGAGGTGAGTTCGTGGCTAAGAACGTCCCCGGATAACACACCTTCTCGGTGTGTTCAAACCACAAAGTTAAGGCATCAAATTTACTGTGGAGACTAGGGTCCAGCGAGAGTAGGTTCCATAGTTCGTGAACGCCTCCAGACCGTCTGAATGCCTCGGTGAAACGTGTGAATCCAAAGGCCTCCAGCATGGCCATAGCGGTAGCAGCATACTCAGTCTGTATAATGGGTGAGCGTAGGACATGGCAGAGTGATAGAACCACACCTTATTCGGAATACTAGTTTTCCCGGGCCCTTCGGGGTCGATTCCGTGCATTGTAGATTGGTTCAAAATATGAGCTGTTGCAATTACGGCCTCCATGGTGCCGCTGCCTTCTTTTAATGCTTGATCTAACAGACCTGGACAATGCTTGACCGAATTCTCATCGAAGATACCTGTGACCATGCATCGGAAGCCATCCCGTGCCAAGGCCTGATTGAACATTGAACGGCAGAAAATGGATTGTGCAAAATATACGTACCTTCCGTCTGGGACTCGTGTGACGCTGATCAGTAGGCTCCAGTGTGTCTCTGATCATATCCTCCAACGTATCAAAGGCAGGGCACGAAGGGTGAGAAGAGGGTGGCTTGTACTGGGCAGTAGAAGTTCGAACTTGTGCATCTGAGCGTTACAAGACAAAGAAAGCGACTCGGTTAACGCACATAGTCGGATGAATTTCTCGCGCAAAAGTTCGCCGAGACGGTAGACGACATCGCAGTCGCTGACCCCCTTTTCACTGGGTGGCGACGTGACCCACTTGGTGAGTGTGGAACAGGGTGAATCGCCCAATATATGCGCCCGTGTGTGGAACTCGATGAGCATAAATCCGACGACTCTGGCAGACATACGATCCTGCGGGTTCTGAGCATCCCTTTCTGCTCGCAGAATGACGGTGTAAGCGCTGATATGATTAGGGTGTCCACTGAAGTCCGCTGTGGGGAGGGGACGTTGGGTGACGTCCGTTGCCATTGTCGTTCAAATCTCAAAGGTGTGGCGTTGAGTTGGAAGCCTCAAGTTTGCCACCCTGAAACTCGCTCGGTTCGTTTTACCTCTTACTCTTTGCAGTGAAGATCTGTGTAAATCAGACGTGGGCACCGGATGCAGATAGTACTCTTCGACATTGGGGTGGGGCAGTCAGTTCTGGAACTCGGACACTGTCTTTCATACAAGAGTAGGATATTGAATAGGACTCGCGTGTCATATCGTGTTAGCGCTGGTAAAATTGATCAGAGTTATTCCACGTTCGGACTGACGCCCGATGGGTTAGGGCAAAAGAGGACGTCCAATGGGATCAACTGGTCAACATGTTGGGTCTGAGCTTGATCGCTCGCAGTCTGAATATTGTTCTTTGCCAATTTCATACCACCTTCAGGTCAATGGAAAACGTTGTATTCAGGGAAATGAAGATCCCCAACGACAAACGGGCACACGTGGTCTATCGATCAACCTCCCTACAGCCGAGGAAAACTCCGATGAGCGAACATTACTGGAACAATCTGGCCAATCACTTACCCAAACACAAGATCCAGCGTGCCAATGATCGCCACAGCGTCAGCAAGCATGTGCTGTAAATTCGTGGGACGTCAGTTAGTCGGGTACTCGAGCGAACAATTCCTGCATGCTTACGTCTGCAGAAAGAGAGATGATTGTCATTAGCTACCTGTTTATGCAACGGAAAATTCTCCAATAAGACTTACGTCTCATCATGAAGTCGGCGCCTGCCAAGTGAGCGAACCCAGGGGCACGGATTTTACATCTGTATGGGCGGTTCGAGCCATCCCTATGTAATAGAATATGTCAATCTTGTTATCAATGAAAAACCGCAAAGAAAGAACGCACGATACGAGGTAAACTCCCATCTCGCCCTTGGGTGCCTCGATGGCGCTGTAGGTCTCACCTGGAGGAACAGAGTAACCCTCGCTGAAGAGCTACCATGTCTGTCAGTAATGAATCCTAGGAGGAAAAGGGAACATACTTTGAAGTGGTGGATGAGGGCCTCCATGCTCTCTTTCATGGAGGCACGTGGAGGAGGAACGAGTTTATTGTCGTCAATCTTAACAACGCCGGTGGGCATTTTGTTCAAGCACTACAATGTATTATTGCTCGAGAAAAGAGGTTAGGGGAAGCAACAATGATACGCACTTGATGGATAATTCGCAAACTTTCGCGGAATTCTTGAACTCTGCAGAGATATCGGTCGTAGCAGTCACCGTTCTTGCCCACGGGAATATCAAACTCGACCTGATACCAGGGTCAGATATCGCAGCAACAAAGCGCGGCCTGTCGACAACACACCTCGTCATACTTGTCGTATGGATGTATCTTCCGGAGGTCCCAGGGAATACCGCTACCACGCAACATGACACCACTGAAGCTGTAGTCCAATGCCTGTTTGGCAGTCACGACACCAATTCCAACAGTACGTTCTTTCCATATCCTGTTACCGGTGACGACCTCCTCGATTTCGTCCACACGCGAACTGAACTGAGTTGCCCATTTATGAATGTCTTCGAGGAGGCCGTGGGGGATGTCAAAAGCGACACCGCCCGGACGAACGTAGGCCGCGTGGAGACGAGCACCGGAAACGCGCTCGTAAAACTCCATGAGCTTCTCGCGCTCCTCGAAACCCCAAAGGAAAGGAGTGAGAGCACCAACGTCCATGGCGTGTGTGAGGACCGCCATCAGATCTGAACTGGTGTTTCATCACCAATACTCGAGACGGAGGGTATAGCACGCACGACTAAGAACACGAGTGATCTCACCAAACAAGGTGCGGATCCATTTGGCACGCTCGGGCACCTCGATGTTGAGAAGTTTCTCTACGGCAAGGGTGTAGCAAAGCTCGTTGGTCACTGCAGAGAAAGGAAGTGATTGGTTACTGTATTACAACCATGGACGACGACACGCACTCATGGAGACGTAGTCGAGACGATCGAAGTAGGGGAGGGCTTGTGTATAGGTTTTGTATTCGATCAGTTTTTCTGTGCCACGGTGAAGAAGACCGACATGCTGCAGACGGATGTTAGACAAGTTGCGGTTCGGCGTGGATAAAAACGCACAGGATCTGCTCTGAGAATTTCTTCGCCGTTGAGCTCTAAAATCATACGGAGCACACCGTGAGCGGCAGGATGTTGAGGACTGTGGGGTCGTGAGTAACCCATCCTCCAGAGAGCCATGAACACTCACCCAAAGTTGACTATACGAGGGAGGTTTCACATCAACAAAACAGCAAAAAGTCGCATTGCACAACGCACCGGTGAAATGTCTCAGCTTGGTGTCTGCACGCGTTCCGGTCTCTGCCAATATTTCTGCCGCGGACATGCCGTGCAGGTCCTCGACGGTGTGTGTCTCTAACGGATTCTTGGGTGCGTTCGGGTTCACCGACTGAGTTTCAGGGCTCCATCGCGCCGTCGACGTAGAGAAAGAACGAGAAATAGAGCGCTTTGAGAGAGCAAGCTGCCGACGTAGCAATGCGCTGACCATCGTCGTCGAGGACAAACGGCTCAAGTCGGTAGTGGCAGTGCTAAATATGAAAGACCTCCCTTTGGGGGGTCGACTTGACTCGCCCTCATACTACCATGATCACAATATTGACTCTCTGGGCGCTCTTTCTCTTTCTCTCCAGCTCAGCGCTGGCAGCAGAGAAGCCTTGCACAATACACGACAGTGCTAATAATTACTATGATTTGAACCCTCTCAGAGCCAGGTGAGTCTGACATTGGATATTTCTCGTCGCGCTCGCTTAGCTTGGCTTAGCAAAGACTACCAGTTTAAAACGGATGGCGGACACGCAGTGTACCTCAACGTGTGCGGTGGGGTACGGACCGAGCCATGGAATATCGGGCTTGACGAGAGCCAAGTCAATATTGCTGGCCTTGTGAGAAAGGACCATGGGGACTTTGCCATTGGGTACGCTTCATCTCGCAATTCATGGGTGATAGTTCATACCAATGTTTGACTGACCAGACTGGTGAATACGACACTGGGAATGAAGGACGGTAGCTTGATACTCCAACAGTCAGAGGGGTCACAGTGTCCTGGAATGGACGACGAACGCGGTAGCTCGACCATCCTCTTTACATGCGATACATCTGTTTACTCTGCAGGTACGTATCCCGTATGAGAAATTTGTACCTGATAACTGACGCGTCGCTACGATAGGAAAGCCCGTGCTTGTCGACCAATGGCCTTCGGACGACGACAAAACTTGTCACTACGAATTCGAATGGCGGACACACGTGAGAGCCCCCATCCCATTGACAGGCTTGTTGTTAACCGTTTGTAGTATGCATGCCCAGCTGGCGAGCGTGGCTTCTTCGGAGGAGTGCTTGTGTTCTTGACCATATCGTACGTTTAATTCACATCATGCTCGCTTCGATGTTTACAACGTCCAAATCAGAGCGATGATCTTCCTGATGGCATTCGTCGTCATCAGCACCGTTTACAACCGCTTCGTACTCCGTTTGCGAGGTTTCAACCAGCTGCCCAAGTTCACCTTCGCGCACGCTTACGAGATTTGGGACGTCTGCTCAGAATTCCTGCGCTCTCTAGTAGACTACCTCGCCGTCGCCTGGAATACCCGTTCTAGAGGTCTCAGGATCATCAACTCGGCCTCGCACCACTGGACGTCGAGAGACGAGGAGGAGGCACTGAGAGCTTCTGACCCTCTCGAACTGGATTCAGGGGACGCAGGGGGACACGATATGAACCCGAGAGCTCGCCGTCCGTAGGATGTTCCTTCTCGTGTGTCACATCTTCAGTTAGACTACGTATGCACCCCTAAGTATCGTATCTGCCCTGAATACTACCTTCTAAATCTGGACCGACGGTATCTACCGAGCCTCCTGGCATCTCATTTTCCACCCGTGCCAAATACGTATCCTCGTAACGACGCCTGAAACTGGTCCTATCATGGCCAGGGATATCAAACCATCAAAAAGACCGTCCAACTTCCGTTCTCTATCAAAGAAAAATGCAGATCGAACGCGAGGGAAACTTCGTTCTCGGCGTGACAAGGGCAAGGCGCGTGCCATCGACGACGTATACGAATACGCCGCCCCTTCCAAAACCCGTCGTTCCAAAGTTTCTCTCTCACTGGACCGTCACGAAACCGGAGGACGACGGTATGGCTCCGAGGACGACGAGTTAGACGTAGACCTCAATGGCCTGAGTCACGAAGCGATGCAAAAGTTGCGTGCGAGGCTGATGCGGAACGATGAGGTTGAGGATGGAGGTGGGCGAGTCGATAGTGAGGACGACGAGGATATCGAGAGCGAGGATGCGTTCGAGGAGAGCGATAGGGAAGGATTTGCGGGGTCCGGGTTCGTGCGCAAGGCACGTTCACACTGTCTCGTCTCTCGTGCTGTTCGTCATTGATCATCGTCGTGCTCGTTTTAGGGTACCCACACACGCTCTGCTCGCAGAAATAAAGCTTCGAACCCGAAAATACACGTAGAAAAAGAGGTTGATCTCAATGAAGACACTGACAAGTCAGGAGATTCTCGATCCGTCTCGGAAAACGAAGATACAGGTAAAGTTGGGGATGAGGACGAGGAAACGGACGATAAAAGCGCAGGTGAATTCTATGATGCCCTTGATGTCTTCGACGGACGTCCAGACGTGGAAGACGACGACCTGCCTTCAAAGGTTGACAAGAAGGGGCAGGGCGTGATGACGAAGCCAACAAGAGATGAAATAGAAATGAGATGGGAAGGGGCAGAAGATTTAGATGTTGGTATGAGCGGCGACGAAGCCAGAGATGATGAACGCGGAGACGAGGTCACCGAGGGTGATGACGATGAGGAGGAAGAGGAGGAAGACGAAGGCGACGAAGTACGCTTATCTGCTTCCGACTCTGAAGACCCCTCCCCAGAAGCGCTCGCAGACCTTGAGGCCTTCCTCTCAAAGCTCGACCCAGCCACGACCCACAAACGCAGACCAGAAGAAGCGACTGAACCCGGCCCGAAGAAACGTCAACGAGTCTCCGACCGTACCGAAGCAGGCGAGGAGAGCGAGTTTGCCGTTCGAGGTACACACCCACGTTGGTATCACACATTCATGCTCTGATTTCTCCACAGGTTCGAGCACTCTCAAACTGGATGACCTTCTTGCCCCACTCGCATCCTCATCCTCCCTCGTTGCACTCAAGAAATCGACGAAACCTCTCACGTCGTCCAGTTTGAAAACAAAAACGCTCTCCGCGCCGCTACCTCAGCGAGCACAAGAACGCCTCGATCGAGAAGCTGCGTACGAGAAAACGAAAGAAGAGGTGGACAAATGGACGGCTACGATGAAACGCATCAAAGAGGTATGTGACACCATCTCACCACATCCGAGGCATCCATCTCATCGCCCCAATCCTAGGCAGAACATCTCAGTTTTCCTCTCCAAGCCGAGAAACCAAGCCGTGTCTCCAATCTCGAACTCGCAGCCAGATTCACAGTAAGGGCATTTCATTTTGCATTCTTCTCTAGACTAAAGGTTGATCATCACGCACGTTCATCCCCTCTCCAGCCATCGAACGAGCTCGAATCCGCCGTCGACAAGCTCCTCAAATCCGCACAACTGCGCGACGAAGACATCGAACACACCGAGGCACTCAAAACGGCCCATCTTAGTGTGGAAGAAGTCGCCGCGAGACGCGCTGAGCTGCGGATGATGCGCGAGCTCGCATTCCGGGCTGACAAGAAGGCGAAGCGGGTTTCCAAGATCAAGAGTAAGACGTACCGACGGATACGGAAGAAGCAGCGCGAGCGGCTCGACGGGGCTGCCGGGGATGAGGACGTGGACGTGGAGAACGAAGAGGCGCGATTGAAGGCCGAGGTCGAGCGGGCGAGGGAACGGGCGACGCTCCGGCACAAGAATACGGGCAAGTGGGCCAAGGGGATGAAAGGCCGCGAAGGGCTCGATCAGGATCAGCGACAAGCGATCAGTGAAATGCTCGAGCGCGGTGAGAAGCTAAGACGGCGGATACGCGGGGAGAACAGCGGTGATGAAGCAACTGATGACAGCGAGAGCGACGGGGAGGAACGAGACGAAGAGCAAATCAAACGCGGCGCTTTCGAAGAGCTGGCTGCTTTGCGTGCAGAGGACGACTCCAGTCTCCCAGACCTCAAGGATAAGAGCGTGTTCAACATGAAGTTCATGCGCGATGCCGCAGCGAGACAGGCTCGCGAAGCGGACGCTCATGCTGAGCAGTTCCAAAAGGAAATGGGATTCAGTTTAGACGAACAAGGGGAAGAGGGAGACGACGGTACCGCAGCTGCTTCCCCAAAGGACGCGACGATGGTGCAACGCACGGGTGGACGAGTCTCGTTTCGACCTGGAGCGATACAAGGCGTGCTCAGGCCCCTAGGCTCCCTGGCCTCGGACACGTCTAGCGTCACCCTGCAGTCCACAGACCTGCTGCAAGACATACCCGCGCCTGAACAAACACCCACGCCAAGTCTATCCACGCCTACGCCGACCCTGCCATTTCTACCCAATCCATGGCTCGTGGCGACAGCATCCTCCTCTGGACCCTCGCGGAAGCGGAACGAAGTGCGGGTGCACGAAGGCGCCGACGCGCCGACCAAATCTTCGAATAAGCTCAAGAAACAAGCCGAGAAGCACGAGGACGAACGGGAACGCGCCAAGGACGACGCGGTGCTCGAGATCGACGCTAACAATGTGTTGACAATTCCAGAGCCTCCTGCTCCTGCTCCTGAGCCCACGCCCGTCATGTCGGGCAAGAAAAACAAGAGAAAAAAAGCCAAAAAAAGCCAGGACAGCGCAAAGGCGTCCGCTGGACCTACCAGTCCTGCGCACGACAACGGAAACGACGATTCGGATGTCCCGAGCGAGGTCGAGGAACAGGAACGCACAGCGGAGAGCAGGAATGCTGCTGGCAAGGGCAAGGACATTCAGGCATTCCAACAACGCGAACTCGTCGCTCTCGCCTTTGCAGGGGACAACGTTGTACAGGTATGCAGATCCTCACTGGTCGTCCGTTCTCGCATTCTCCGAATACTTACGCGATGCGATTCAATTGCAATGCATGCTAGGCCTTTGAGGAAGCCAAGCGACAAGAAACTGAGGCAGACGCGCCTCGCGAGGTGGACACGACCCTTCCTGGTTGGGTACGACCATCTCATATCTCCTCTCTCGTTTCACCACACTTACACTCGACGCTACAAACTACAGGGTGCATGGGGCGGCGCCGGGACCAAAAAGCTTCCGCCCAAACCCCACTTGGTCAAGTCGGTCCCGGGTATTGTACCTACGGACCGCACGGATCACGCCAAACCGCATCTGATCGTGTCCGAGAAGCGGGATAAAAAGGCGGCCAAGTACCTCGTGCGCGAGCTGCCTCATCCGTACACGAGCCATGCGCAGTTCGAGCGACGGATGGACGCGCCGCTCGGGAGCGAGTGGAACACGCGCGTCGGGTTCCAGCGCGGGACACTGCCTCGCGTAGTCAAAAAGGTGAGTCGAGGTGTCAACTTTTTTTTCTGTTCTTTTTTTTCTTCTTGGGAGAGGGGCCTTTGAACGCTCACGGGATTCGGCCCGGTTCGGGGGATCACATTCCTCAAGTCTTCCTTCCTTTCCTTTCCTAATTTGCCGTCCACGTTTCGGGTGGTCTAGCCCCTATACAAAGTACCAAATACTGACTTTGACGTTCACATCTTCCATTCTACTCCAGATGGGCACCGTGATCGATCCGTTGGAACGGCTCTTCTAATACCGGTCCTCGTCCTCGTTTTATCACCATTCACATTCGCACATCCGCACATCGGAGGCACTGCTGTTCCGATGTGGGGCGGAATGGATGGGAAACTTGGGTGAAAAGGCGAGGCAAGAATAACAAAAAGGCAAACAAGGTTTCCTCGATCTGTCGAGAATAACCCGATCCCCGCTTATCATCGCTGACACTGTGCCACCCCGCATGCCCCCACGCGTTTCGTATATATAATAGGACAGCTTTAACGGTCGTTCATGCAAAGAGAGACATTATTAAAAAGCTCTACCCGGGGCCTGGACCTGGCTCCAGACGAAATGTATACATATATGTACATCGCCATATGTGCATGAACGCTGGAAACATGAACGCTGGAACAATAAAAGGTTCTCGGTGATTAAACTGGGATGACACAAAAGAATAAATAACCTCTATACGATCGTGACGAGACTCCCCAGTCAAGGCAAAGGGCCTGGGCTGTGCAGATAGTGATAGGAGGCAACACCAGAAACGAGACAAAGACTAATCACGATCACGATCTATGATAACCATGTCCGAATCAATGAAACGAAATCGGGAAAGTAAAGGAAAGAGAGAAGCGGGAAGAAAAAGAAAGGAGACACAGCATGGCAGGTCCAGATCACCCTCCCGCCATCAACCCAACCAAGGTACCGTAGTCACTTTTGCAACCGCCTGGGTGTTGATAACATGTAGTACCACTGCCATGAGTTGCATGCTAGAGTCCACAGCGTGGTCGCTTGATCAGGCCGTTCCTGCGCTCCTACTAGGGCCTCGGTCGACGTTGGGCGAAACGCCCAGACCCACGTTTCTGCCTCGGCGTCGACGACGTCCAGGTCGGTCTTGTAAGCCAAGCACTCGCGCTTGTCCGTCCAGATACTGTGAGGTTCGAAAGACGGCTCGGCGCTGCCTTCGTATCGGTCGCAGTCCTCGCCGCTGTCGTTGCGGTCGCCGTCGCGGTCATCCTCCGAATTGGTTCCGGACCGGTGGCGCCGACCCGTGGCGCGAGCGCTCGACCATATGCACTCGCTCCAACGCCTGGACCTAGACCACGTTCCAACGCTGCTTCTGGTGCACTGGCCGCCCTCGCTAACTCACCATCGCCACCGCCGACGCGATCGAACCATGAAAAAATCTTCTTGCACACCCTCGCTCCAGATAGTATCAGACCGAGTTTACTCCACACACGCTGACCACTCGTCCGATCCCGGTGGTCCGATGCACGGCGTGATTCTTGTTGACCTTCTAGTCGAGGTACAGCAGCGGCGGCCGGATCATCATATACGCCGTCCCTCACCGGGAGCACGCCATCGTCGACCGGATCGAGGCGCGTCCAGTGGTTGGTGTGATCGCCCGCCAAATGAATATCGTCAAGGAGATCGCCTGCGTTGGAACTCCATCCAGAATCACGAGGCAACCTGCCACCATTTGCAAGCGCGCTTGATTCACCAGGTCCCTTGTTGAGCACCGAGTTGCGCCTCTGCCTACCGAGCGGGATTGTTTGGTCTCGATACCTTTTACCGCTCAACCGGAAACGATAGAGTGGAGACAGATCTCCTCCTTCTGGATCAAGATCCGAATAGGGTCCAGAACATGCGGGTTGAGTCAGTCTCAATGGCGTTTTGACGTGATGGCAATTACTGTCCCTCTCGTCTGGGGATGGCCGTTGGACCCGAAAGGACGGAAGACTGAACCTTGAGCTTTGATTTGCATGGCCTTCGTCGTCCTTCTGCTGTGCCTGTCTTGAAGGTGAAAACGCACTATTTCAACCATGAGAAGAATGAGTAGCAACGAAGAGAAAAAGAAAAAGTGTATTGACATGCGTTCCAATCGACGATTTCCAGCGACCTGATATTACATAAAAAAAGTCACATCAACACAACACGGAGATAGATCCGCAAGACGGTGTGGCGCGCCCGAGGATAACAACACATTACCTCAGTGTTGACATCCGCCACTAAGCAACCAGATGATGACAGGCTAAGCTTGTCCAGGGCATCAAAGTAAACAGTGGCATTAGAGCGGGGAGAATCGTGGTAGGCCTCAAAATGCCCAAGTTGAACTATACCACAAGGGGATCCGGCCTGTGGTAAAAATGATTCTTGTCAGGGTCGGGCACCAGTTTCGGATCAAAGAGCAAGACGACAAACGCTCGGCAAGGTTTGCGTCTGAATGAGTGCACGATCGCGACTAGTCTCTTCTCGCACGACAAAGGAGGCGTCGGTGTTGGGATCGGGGACAGTATCGTCACTCGAGCACCTCGCCTGTTCGGGTGCAAATCGAGTTCAGCAAGCACGACGCGATTAACGAAAATGACATAACTCTTCCATCACGCGGCCGAGACGAACCCGACCGGGAGGAGACGGGCTCACTCGGAACGACCGAGTCCTCGACCGCTTTAGACGAGGTCCTCGAGGAGCGCAAGGACTGGTTACGAGAGACCCAGTGTCGCGACCGTGCTCGTGAGCAGGCTCTCGCAAGGAAGCGGGCGACGGAACTTGAAGGTAGCCCTTTCGGTTGGTCACCATCGAGTGGTGACGACGACGCCGACGCAGTGACGGAGACGGAGACGGGGTGAGACCACCACTGTGCCCTCGACGCGCTGCCGATCCCCTCTACAACGCGTGGCGTGGCATGATGTGTCGAGACGCGCGCGTATCATTTGATTTCATATCAACCGAATCGTCACGTCATCGGGATCCATAGGTGCAAAAGCCTAGGAACGCACCTCCGAGGGCGTCTGCTGGCACGCCCCGCCACCGCGCTTCCCTGTAGGAGACGCCAGCGCCAGCGAAAAGGGAGAGTAATACCCCTGTCCTGGCGTCCCAGCAAGTGCCGCATAGAAGCCTGTTCGCTGGTGAGTCCAAGAGAGAGACGCGTACAATATTGCGGACGCGCACTGTATTCGTGTGGAAACTTATACAGTGGGTCTGGCGGCGAGGCGGGGATCTCGAACGACTGGACAGCTCAGTTGACTGCGACGTCGCCCAACAATCAAAGGAATAAGTTGGACTTGCCGGCTTTGGTTTGACGATGAGCTTCACCGACCTCCCGACCTTGGACAAGGACATGTCGTTCGTTGAGAATGTTGAATTGGTCTCAACGTGCATACATTCAGCATTCCAAACAATTTCTTTATTTTCTAAGCAAAAAAACAAACAAATGTCCGTCTCACGACTACGAGTTCGGCACTTTGTCCCGCCGACCTCAACTCTACTAGAGACTTCCTCCCCTGAAAAGAGAAAGGAAACGACACGCGCCCGACCCGTGAACCTGCTCAGCGCCAAAACGACGCTTCACAGCGAGCACGAGCGCGGTCCAATTCATGTTCCACGAACGTAACGGACTCTTCGTGTGGAAATATGATTCAGAAACGAAGAGCCCTGACTTGTTGGTGGGTGCGTGCACGTGCTATATCAAGCAGAGCGAGCAGAGTGCGGACTACCGCGCGAAACCGGGACGTTCGGACGTGCTTAGGTGAAATGGTGGCTCCAGGAGACAAACCTCATTGAATTGATGAACCAGATTGCGTGCGCATTCTGAAAGGACGTGGATGATGGAGCTAGACTAAGAAACGAGGTAAGGGAAAAGCAAGGGAAAAAAAAGATGGCGTCTACTGTACAGTCAATGACTAATCTATTCACACGCATCCGCTCTCGTCAACGCCGCATCAGGCAAGTGTCGTCGTTCAGCTTCCTTTCTTCGTTTGTTAGTAAATAGATAAAGGAAAGAAGGAAACGGAAGAAGTTGGCTACCGGTGGTCCAACGCCGCCGTCACCGATCTATCTATCCCCATCCGTTCGTGACTGTGCTTGCATGCACATGCAATGATGAGACGCACTGCCCAGTATTCTTCGAACCCCACGTCAAACGTAACCCCCACAGATAATGAAATCAACGGCCTTGACGAGCCTGAGGCCTAAAGTAGGGTATACGGAGATTCGTCCTGATTCCGCCTACACCCTGTCAAGTCGTTTGTGCACGACAACCGCAGTCGATGTCGAACTGGACAGATCAGATCGACGCCACTGTATGTCAAGTCACCAAGTCTACCGTCCCGTCCCCCGTATGAGACAGTAAGTACAGTCTCCCTCCTGTCGTTATCCGAGTATAGTACACCCTCAATCTACCGCCCGCCCATCTCGCTTGTACACCCGCCCGGCCTTCATCACGAACAGTATACTCTCCGCAGACACCGCGCCCGCAAAATCCCCATCCAGATCGCCACATGTCGCAATCAGGTCGGCAGCCCAGCCCCTCCGGATCGCCCCAAATGGGACATCATGATCGCCCTCGCCAATCTCCTTCTCCTCCCCCTCTGCCTCCACCCTCGCCAACCTCGCCGCCCCCTTCCGCCCTTCCCATCCCATCGGCCGGACGCACAACCACCCCCCGAGCGTCCCCCACCTCAACACCCGCCTCCAACCCGCCCCC
Source organism: Leccinum uliginosum (assembly GCA_038091455.1). Lineage (NCBI taxonomy): Eukaryota > Fungi > Basidiomycota > Agaricomycetes > Boletales > Boletaceae > Leccinum > Leccinum uliginosum. Next base: position 67,401 of record JBBPOM010000027.1, read on the forward strand.
AGCTTCACCATCAATACCATCTCCAGCGCGTTCTCCCCGTGCGCAAACACCCCGGTGTCCCCCCCACACGCTATGTTCTCTATCCCCTCCTCCAACGCTGCTCGGAATGCCTCCGCTGCTCGCGCCCACGTCCGCGCCCCGACGGACTCGTTTGACAACGTGTAAAACGCGCCGAGCGTCGGCACCCATGTCGTCTTGGACTGTGCCAGCGCTCGCAGCGCACTACGCCGCCCGCTCGTGTCCTCGTGCGCGTCCCTAGCCCCCTCTGAATTCGCATCCGGATCCGTGTCCGTGAAAGGAACAGAGAGCACGTTGTATCCATGCTCGATCGAGTCCACACCCAACCCTACCAGCTTCGCAATCGTCCCCCCGTCAATCGCATGCGCCGCCACCTTGACCCCATACATGTGCGCACTCTCCACCAGCACCTTCAATTCCTCGTCGTTGAACGTGCTTATGGACGTTCGCCCCGTCTCCGGGGACACGTCCTCCATCCTCGACCTAACGCGGTAATCTGTGTTCAATCGGGAAAACAGAACAAGGCATCAGTGGCGAGACAATTCTAGAAGGATCAAACAAAACAAAAACAGATTTGAATGAATGAATGGGAGCGGAGATGAACGGCGATCTAGATCCGTTCTCTCCCCCCCCTCGCATCATCGGCAACGAGGTCGAGGTCGCCTTGATAAACCTGTGGCTGAGCCTATTGAGTTCGACACACTGACCTCCATAAATCTACACGCGCACGTCGCCATTTCCACGAACGTTCGTTACCGAGAACAACGAGGCAGATTGCACCCACGCGAAGCACAAGCCCATCACGACGCGCGTCGTCGTCGAACGCACACGCACATGCAAAAAAACCAAGCAAAGCCGAACCGCGACCCAGACACCGCAACCAATCATTATCACCCCCACCACACCATGAGAGAACCTCGTCAACACGCACATACAACCACACACACAGATACCGTCATTGAAACAATCCTCACCTTGATCCAATCCGCACCCGCGCCGATCTGTCGACGGACGGCCTTGATACACCCCTCCCGTCCGTCCGCGGCTTCGGCGCCCGTGATCCCATCGATGCCTTCTCTGTCAAGGTGAACGACGCCCTTGGGCCCTGCAAAGATTCCATCGATCAAGTCAGCGTCAGCTTCTTCACCCTGAGACTTGGACATATCCATATCCATATCATGTCGGCACCAAAAGCGGACTTTGGTGGTGGCGACGATAAGGAGGAACTAAAACGGGGAGTTGTACGACACGACGCGGGGAAGCAATGGAAAACGGAGGAGGGGGATGGAGGAGAAGATACGAACGAGATAAATAATAAAAATAACAATACATCGAAGCAGAAACGAAGATTTGGAAGAAGTGGTGACAGACGGACATGAAATGCAAGATAGTCGGGTAGACGAAGGCATAATATGGAACAGAAGCTGATGCTGGACTGATTGAAAGGACGTACCATAGCTGCCTGTCGGTACGATCGCCCGGGAGGCACAGAAGTACCTCGGTCCGGGTATGATTGCGGCCGGGCTGGAGATACACTTGCGGAGGCCGATGTCAGCATCGCCGGCGCCTTCTGTCCCCAGGTCACTGCGTGTGATTCGGATGAGCCGTAAAGGAGAAAAAAAGTGGGAAGAATGGAACGAAAAATCGGAAGAGAAGATTGAAGGGAAGTGAACCTGTGGGAGACACTGGACCCACTGAGTGGATCGTGATATGATTGATAAGCTGGGTTCGTTGACGTGATGCGTATGCGCGCGTGCGTAATATCATTATGTATGATGACTCGCGTGCCAGGGGCGAAAGGTGTTATTACATACGGGGGTGATGATGACGACGGAGACGAACGAGAGCGGGAACGATGGAGACGAGGAGGACGTATGTACGTACCGCACGGTGGTAAACCCCGCCAAAAGAGTCCGTCTTGCGTGCATCGTGGCTCGAACGGTGCGTTCCGCGATGGATTCCTTGGTCAGCTGGTCCCCCCAGGAAGTCTCTGCATAGGGGTGGAGAAAAACTGAATTGGGTGCGTGGAAACCACGGTCAGCGTGTGGACCAAAGAGAAAGGGATGGGAATTAAGGAAGGCAAATGGAGAGAGAACGACAAAAAAGAGGAGGCGCGAAACCGGGCTCACGATGGACGTGCGCGTCGACGAATCCTGGCAACACCGTCATATGGCTCAGATCGATCACCTCTTCCACCTCTTTATCTTCTTCTTCATTATTAGCGGCACCGCGAAGGGCATAGGGCGACACGTCGAGCACTCGTCCCGTCACAGTGCTCACCCGGACAGCCTGGTGCGCCAACAGCGTCGAGGTGTATGGATCGAAGAGCTTCCCGGCCAGGATCTTGACGACACCCCCGCCATGAAAGTGGGAGCCCACATGCGTCGTCCCCATCGGCGTCACGTTGCCTTGGAGCTGCATGCGTCACAGCGATCGTGATCTTGATTGTCGAATCCTACCTACTATGTAGTCAGTCTCTCTCGAGACCCTGTGTGTGAAAAAGTGGGCGAACGCTCTGAGAGCGTGAGGATTCCGTTTCTGCACGCCGTTCCGTGTACAGGATCATACAAGACTTACTTATCAGCTCGTCCGTCCGTCCGTCCCGCCTCCCCGCCCCCTCCACTACCCAAGGTCCGCAGGCCCGTCGATCCGTTATCGATTTATCCGTCGACCCCATGGCACCAAGGCAGTTCAGTTCAGTTCAGTTCAGTGATCTCATGCCAGTTCGTATCATATGGATCTGGTGATTACGATTACGATCGCCTGTCAAGACTCAGAAGGCTGCTGCCAGTCCGAGGCGGGGGGAGGGGGAACAGTGGGAACGCCTCCGAGTGACGTTGAACGGGGGGGTCTACATTTTTTCTTTCCACGATTTATTAATGACTTATTTACTTCATTTAAGAAATCATGGTTTCGACATCATGAGTCATAACTTGAAGCGGGCACGGCAACTCACGGCCACACGAGACGGGCACCAACGGAGAGCCACAGCCCATGCGTTGCCGCCCCCTGACTCCAAGCTCTTTCTGATCCCCGCTTGTCAGTCCCAAACCCAAACCCAATTCCAAAAAAAAGGAAAAAAGAGGAAGGGGCAGGAGAAGGGCAGAGAAGAGAGAAACGATAACATGGCCGCCTCGTTTGTACACGCACAAAAAAAGCGAGAGCGGAAGAATCCTGTGGAAAGCTGCTGCCGACATCGGAATTCTCGCGCAAAATGCTATATTTTATTTATTTATTGCTTTGTTTTTGCTTCCTTCCATACGCACCCACTTAGTATGGCACACACTCATGCCAAGGAATGGCGGAAGCTCAGCAGAAAACTGAATTAGAAGAAGAGAGAATTGAGCAACCTCCCAGTGGGCCAGGTGGCAAGTCATGGCACGCGGCCCCGTGCACACGGTCCAGGCGTTCATCATAGTATAACGGGACGATAAAACACAATTTTTGGATATCAATGCGTCCCGTTGAATATTATTGATCGATGAACGAGAAATGACGAAACTAGATATATCGTATACCATATCAATGTATGTATGCGAGGGGCAGGGGCAGGGGGAGTGAGAGGGGATTTACCAAAAGATATGCAAAGATAATGCGTGGATGGGATGAGATCTGAGACATGGTCAACGAAAATATGAAACGACGAAAACGAAATCCATCGGTATTAGCAGGGAGATGTACACGTTATGCAAGAAGAGAAGGCAAAGAAACAATATTGCTGCTGTGAAACGAAGGAAGGCATAACAATGCATAATCCAGCAAAAGAAAGAAAATAGACATGATGTAACGATGAAACAACTTGAAGGTGCCACGAAACGAAGCCAAGAAAAAGAATGAACGGAGATCTATGTGTGCGTGAAGAATGATGGGCATCGATGGCCGTGAACAACAAATTGTCAAGGTATGTAAGATATAGATCAAAATTCAAGATCGACACAAGAAAAACGCTGTCGTCCATGCATCACCAAAAAAAGTACCAAACATGCGTATGACGTCCAGAGGAAGATAGCGTACAGTTTACCGCACATGTTATTCGCGCTTGGACATGGCAAACGCGGATTCCAACGGAACCGGCTCGCCAGGATGTGCTGTCTCCCGCCAATTTCCGACAAAATTTTGACCCCCAACGACGTAACCAGTGAAGACCCAGACACCAAGAGGTGCGTTCGTGGGTTGAGCCTACGGCAGACCAACGTCAGATACACGCCGTTCGCTTCTAACTGAACCGGAGACGGTGCAAAAATCACTCACGGGAACCCGGATAAGCGCGACGAGACCATCCCATTGGCGAACACGACCATAGAACTTGTAGTGGTGCCAAGCCTGGCCGTGCCGAACATCCGTCTAGGAGGGTCACTGGTGAGAACGAAAGCGTAAAGAATTGAGAGAAGGGAAGAAAGTACCTCGCCAACTAGGACGATATCGAGAATACCGTCACATTTCCGTCTGATCTCGAGTTCGTTCCCATTTCCCTGTTCCATGTCCGCGTCCGCGTCTGCGTCGCTTGCATCGTCGTCCATAGCCTCGTCGTCGTCGTCGTCATCATCGTCCATGCCGTCTCCCTCGTCCGCCGAAGTATGGATGGAAAGATAGCGCTCGTCGTTTTCCCGAAAGATCATATCGGACGTTCCTCGTTCTTTGCACCCACGACACTTGCTCTCATCGTGTAAGTCAGGCCCACCAACAACGAATTCATTGTAAAAGGAAGTCCTCTCCTGACACGTGATAGCAAGGCCGTGCTAAAGGAGACGTCGAGGAACGGTCATTGAGACGCCAACTAATTGTGCAGGAGGAATACACACCGTGACCTCCTGGAATCGCGTCGCGTTGGGAAACCACGCGTTTTGGATGCCGCCGGAAGCGACGGCTTGATTAAGATCGACATCCATGCAATGGTATTCACGGAGGCGCATGAAGACGGGCGTGGCGGCGAGGCCAACGGACTGCTCGCTAAAGTTTGAAGGCATTTGATGTGTTTGCATGAGGTTTTCGTGGAGAACAGGGTCAGGATACTAGGGAATACACAATCGTTAGATCACAGATGGGACCGGAGAGGGTGTAAGAGACGAACGAGCATTCTGCCCTGCCAGAGACCGGTGAGCAGACCGGGCGTGTGGTGGGTACGTTTGAGGGAAACGTGATTGAAGACGGAGTTGCAATCGGCGAGGCGGTTCCAGTCGTCGTCCCATCGGACACTGGGGGCGAGCCTCGAGAGAGTGACTGGAGGGAGCAAGTCGTGATCCTGGATCTGGGACCACCAGTCCGAAGGTGAGGTGGGGACGAACTTGGCGATCTTGTGCTCATTAAGCTCCTGGATGTCCTCCTGGGTGGGGCCGACTGTTGTGAAGCCGAGCTGAAGGGCATGAGCGCGGTTTCGGGGGAGGACGGGAGGAACGGCGATGGGAAAAACCTCGCGGTGGGAGAAGTATATGAGCTTCGCAGCGACGGTAGCGAGGGGAATGCCGAGGCGGACGGCGTTGAGGTGATAGAGGGGTATGATGCGGGATGAGTAAGAGTTGGTGCGGTAGTGAAGGTAGGAACCATGTGCGGTGAGGAAGGTATGGGGGAGTTGAGCAGGGTCGCGAGGGATGGGGACGGTAAAGTATACATGCGGAGCGAAGTAGGCGGCGTACTGAGAAGTAGTGAGAAGAGGAGCGATCTAGGAGGGAAGGTGAACGTACGCGGACGGGCATGAGGACGAAGGGCAAGACGAGCTTGATCATCTGGGTACGTTGCGCGGAGGTCTGTGCCCTGAGACGGTCTGGCGGGGAGGGTGAGGGGAAGGGAGAGAGAGAGAAAGAGAGAGAAGGAGACGAACCTTCGGAGGAGGAGAGCCAGAGGAGCCAAAGAGCAAGGGAGTTGATCTCGTTGTCTGCGGGCCAGCCATCAGGGGCGTCCTGGTAGAGACGTTCGCGAACAAAGGAGTCGACAAAGTCGGGGAGGCCGGCTTGTTCGAGCTGATAGCGGTTCTTGCCGTCGTTTTCGATGAGCATGGCAAAGCAGGTCCGGAACGTGTCCAGGACGTCGTGTGCATGGATGTCGCGGCGACGGAGGGACTTGAGTGCCCTGTGGTTGATGTGGAGCTGGGCGGTGAGGCTGGCGGTGGTGAAGTCGCCGAGACGACGGGCGAGGAAGGATGAATCGAAGGAGGTACGGAATATGCGGGCATAGAGGGAGGTGTTTGCTAGACGGGCGTGAAAGTGGCGGGAGGAGAGGAGGAGGGGGAGAAGTGTGGATGGGGAGACGGAGGGTTCGTCGAGGAGGTTGAGGACGATTTTCTCGAGGATCTCGAGTGGGAGACGAGTGATTGGGGATGACATTTGATGGGGAGGGGGGGAGGGGGAGAGGGAGATGATATTTGATGATAGTATATTATATTTACGGGTAGATCCACTCGCACCGCACAACCCGACAGCAGCTCCTCCCGAAGGCGAAACACGCCGCAACGCCCGGGGGGCTGCGAACTCCCGGAACCTTGGTACGTAACACACACACCGCCTGCTCGTCTCATAAACGCCGTTTCACCTGCCCGCCTTCTTTTCTCGACCACATCACCCTATGCACATAATATTATTCCCTCCGTTCCCCCATCGAATTCACCGGCTCCGCCGGCTTTCCTTTCTTGGACACAGATCTCGCATAGCGCGTACCTTGATCAGTGACCGCCCGTCCTCGCCCTCGCACGAGGTACATTCACCCCTGCGGCCGAGACGGAGCCTCTGCTGGCTTATCGCCGCTGGAACACTCCGTCTCGCACATGCTAGTCTCCTCAGACCTCTCTGCTCTCTCTCCGCCACAATCATTCATTCCTAATCGGCTCCTCCTAGAAACAACAATGGAACTTCTTCATATATGTATATGTACTTCACTTTGTCTATATCGATATCAGATCCCGCTAGTCCATTCTCATTCTCCTCGCACGCTCGTCTCGTCCTGCATTGCTTCTTGATCAAACACTAATATCCTTGACCGTTTCCATCATACTCCCTACACTCAGGCTCCAACGCAGTACCTCGGTTCTCTGCGCCCCCGCCGCATCGCTACGTGACCCTCTCCCCTTGTACGCTCGACCGTGGAGTTCTGTGAGAACTTCTCTTGCCTCCTATAGCAATCCTGGACTGCTCACCCTGGGCTTACGAGTTCAGGGCACCTGGCAGTTGCCGAGACCTCTGTCCGCCGTTCTCTTACACTTACTGTTTGACTTGCCCAAACCCGCTTCTCCCACTCATGTCCGCTCCTTGTCAAGTAACCTGGACACACTGCTTCGTGGCCAAACGCTTCATTTCTTACACAAACACATCTCGCGTACTTTCTACCCTTGATCACACAGGTTAGCGATATAAGTTCATTTCCGCGACTACCTCATCCCCTTACTTCACTACTGCACCTCTTTGACGTACTTACTGATCATTAGCGTATCCGCTGGTGGGAACATATTTCCCCAGTAGACGCCTGACCCCCCTCCCTTTCAAACCCCACCCCCTCGTGTGAGCATGAAACGCTCAGAGATATAGACAGCTGATCGCCGTCCGTTATACCGAATCGCCGAGCCGTGTTCCAGCCCGAGCCATATCTCGTTCAAATTCCCGCGGTTTTCGGATACAGTTTGCAGGAATCAATGGGCGATTGCGGCATGGCGCTGGCTCTGGCACACTCCATCCTGCACCCTCCTGTCCATCCATCCTTTCTGAGAGCCCACAGCCCTGCCAGTCTGCATTCTATCCCATCGCCAACACCGTGCGTGGTGATCTCTGGGTTCAAGTCTACTACCTCTTATTTAATTTCGCTATCAATCCCCTTTTAACCCATCCCACATTTCCGGGTCATGTGTCGTCCTATGTGATGGTGGAGAGGGAATGGCATCCGCTACGCGATTTAAAAAAAATCATTATTGTTCACTCTTTGAAGATAGCGTATCCCCTTCCGATCGTGGTTCGGTTCGCAAACCAACGTCGATGTGATGAGCGTGAAGCAACTGAATTCGCTCGGGGAGTGATCGCGCTGTTTGTTGTCTCTCGTACCTCGTTCGTCTCTCACACCGCGGATCCTAGGCACCAATACTGTGACATTGTGACGAGTTGGAGTTGGCATTCAGCGTCGCGCCGACCCCTTCTTGGAGGTATAAGAATGCATCAAACCTTGGCGGGATCGCAGGCGAGGCTGGACATGTGCATATATGGTAGGTATCTGATCGTCGAAATAGCGGCAGTACATCGAACACAAATGCCTGTCACTCACGAAGAGGGCGCGTCGGAGGGCCCAAAGAAGTCTTTCCACATCAAGTCAAATCCTCCCCTAAAAAGGAATGTGACTGTTTTCAGTGGGGGATCGTCACATCGGACGGCCCGAGCCCATCAGTGCGCTCGAAAATCGATATAAAAGACTTTGCGGACGCGATTTCCCTCTTTCTTCACTCCACCCACCATCTCCTCTCCTCCGGTCGTCATGCAGCCCAACAACAACAGCAACCAGCCCTTCCTTCCGTTCGCTACCGACTACAGTCCTCCCCGATCCAGGACGACGGCTGGCTCGATCTGGGCCCCTCAGCCCCGACAGTTAGATTCCGCATGGCCTCATGCCATCGACGTTTTTTCTCGTGACACTGAAGCAGAAAAAGTGACTCACCGTCCGCAAAGGGGCCTCCGGGGCTTTAATCCGGCTTTTAGGAACGAAGGCATCTTCGGTCCGGTAGGGCTCGTCAGCCCACCAAGAAAAAGGGACATTGGGGCCATCGGAGACGGCAGGAAAAGACAGAGTCCCGAGTTTGATGACGATGCAAGTGTGATATCCCGGGTTTTTCGGCGCATATACTCACCTTTATCTTCCTATAGCACGTCGAGCAGCTCTTGCGGGCTCTCAATCTTAACTCTCCTGCGCCGGGCTCCCAGCAGCCTGCTCGGACAATGAACGGAGAGGCGACCAACTTGTCGGATTCTCCTGATGTGTCTCCGAGCTCGACGACGTCGGCACTTTTGACCCCGACGGACTTGTCTCCTGCAAAGCCTTCGTTTGACTTGAAAATCACTCCCCCATACGATTTGCAGTCTGGACCTTCTTCCAATGTATCGCCGTCATCTCTTTTGTTCGATTCCGGTTCTCCCCTGAAGGCACGCGACTTTTTATCTGCTGTTAATATCCCACAGTCGCGTCTTTTGGAGCCTTCGGCCTCCTGTGCGCTGCCTTCCGGTGGCTTTCCATTCTTTGATCAGTATCTGGAGAATTCCTCCCCTGCGCTGGGAACTCAGCCTTTGTACGACAGTGCTTTCCCCCAGCTAGTTCGCCGACCTGAGTTGCCCAATGTCGCGGCTGCTGCTTGGCGCCCGCAGCAACAGCTCCCGGAGTGGCGGAGGGCGGAGGAAAAGCCCATGGGAGACTTTTCCTTCGGTCTTCCAGGCGAAGATTCTCTAAGGACGTCTCCATCCCAACCCGCCTTCGCGCGTCAAGCGACTGCGGGAGCTCATTCTCACGAGGTACGGCATATCTGCATTCGATCAGAACAGGCTTATCGTTGACTAATGATGTTCGCCGCAGCCCATCAATTTCTTGTCGCTCCTTCATCCCTCCTCGTCTCCGCCATACCATGTTTTCGTAGCGCGCATCATCAAGTCATCTGACCAGCAGGCCTCTATTTTTTTGCAGCAAAAGCTCAAAGTCGCAGACCTGGAAGAGCGGCACAAGATCATCGACGCCATATGCGCGCGCGGCTTCGAAATGATGTCTCATCGGTACTTTCCATGGCTCGCCGCTCGTTACGAGATACACTGATTGACTCGGTGGGACTAATATAGATTTGGCAACTGGGCCGTTCAGAGGTGTCTGGAAGCCGCTTCTACTGCCGAGGAGCGGCGCAAGATCGTGGGTTGTATGAGGTTTGCTTACCACTGCATTTCGGTGCTTCTGCGAACTGAAGGAAAACCCGCTTAGAGGCCGAGTAGTCGAACTTGCGACCAATTGCTATGGTTGCCACGTCCTCCAAAAGGCGCTTGATTGCGAAGAAGACATCAGGTTATTGATCGTGTCGGAGCTTCTTCTTGGCGATCCCGCCTTGACGTTGGTGAACAAACATGCGTCGCATGTTTGGAGCAAGGTAATGTCCCCATCAAGCTAGCATTTAACTCCGATTTGCGACGCGTGACGCTCAGATCATGGAATTAAGTTGGACGCCTCCTGCGCCACCGATCTTTGCTTAGTGAGTTGCCGTTGTTGCCTGTAAAGTTTGCGCACAAGCTCAGTTTTACATACAAGTGTCAACAAGTCGCTCAAGGGCAAGTGGGCCTCGCTTGCGTGTCACGAAACAGGGTCCCTCGTTGTTCAGGTGACGTTGATTGTATTAACAAGTCGGTGGAGCTTATTCAGTGGTCCGTAGCACGCGTTTGAGAACCTTGAGGAATCTGCCAAAGACGGTATCATCGATGAACTGTTGAATCAGGGATCTGCTGTCTTTGGCGAAATCACCAAAAACCAATGGGGGTCTTATTGTATCCAACACAGTAAGCCTCAACTGAGACGGTTAACTACATGCAGCGCACTGACGGATGCACGTTAGTACTGGAACACGGGTCATCGAAACACCGTCAAATGTGTCTCGATCACTTGATCGCAGACTTGCTCGACTATGCCACTAACGAGCAAGGATTCAAGTCGGTCACCAAGGCGTTCAAGGAAACAGGGCCAGAGACGCTCGCGAGGATCGTGAAGAGGATGTGCGAGCCAGCAAAAGGGTTAGTGAAGGTCGGCGCGCTTGAGCCACACGCTAATGTTATCTTCTAGTGGCCGTCGTGCCATGATCGTTGACCTTGCCTTGTCCGTCACAGGCAGTCAGCTCATTGCGAACGTGCTCCCACAGGTACGTTTGTGTGCCTCTTATATTGCGAACGGCTAATCCATGTGCTCCAGGCTGACAAGGACCAACGCACGATGCTCTACGAGTGTATCAGGGGCCATATTGTGACGCTCCGTGGATGCAAGACCGGATCCAAGGTTATCTGGCTTTTGTATGTCTTGTCGTTTGAGTGATTGTCCCATGGCTGAACCTGACTGTTCACGCAGCGACAGGATGGTTTGTGTTATCTAGTATGCTCTGGTAAAGTTGCGACTGACGGCCTACAAGCGCGCATACTATGGGTACTAAGTCAACCGTCTTGGTCCACAACATCTTTCCTTTTTGCAACATCATCGATCATCTGTCGTCAGCGCGCTAGGTTCCGCCCCACATTGGAAACCGTATATGAATCTACGCACTAAGCTGGGCCGAACGAACCATCTCTCGCATCGATCTTGCAAGATTCGCCGCAGCGGGCACCCTTCGTATTCGATCAGGCATTTTCGCAACCGCATTCATCCACGACGATCAGAATATCAAATACGCAAATATCCTTCCTCGATTCTACGTTGCAACCACGCCTCTGCACTGAGCTTGTGTATTCCGCATTGCAGGAAACAGCCCAATCTTTGCATCAAACTCTCGAACTATCATTTCTTATTTTATTCCTGCTTATTTGCACAGATCCAAAAAGTGTGCGTTGTTTTCCACTATATAGCATGCACGATCAGCACCACTGTTCCTTGTTTCGCATGGCCGCCCCTGTTGATGTGCTGGGCCCTCAAAAAGCTGAAGTGCGCTTCATGTTTACCTGATTTCTTTTTCGACCTTTTTTTTTTCCGCTAGAATTTGTACCTATCCAGTCGACCAAGTCATTTGCATCAAGTCAAGTTCCAGTTACCGCACTGCACGCATGTCCATCCTACATTTATTCCACTACCCACTGTCATTTGTGTACGTTTGCAATATATTGCCGCGAGTGTGTTTGCATTATTATTACGAGGGATATCCAGGTGTGTGCATATGGTGCGGGTATAGATGTCCTAGAGTGTACAAGATGATGATGATAAGGTAAATGCGTGATTGAACTCATGAATTAAGTTGCTATTTTTGTGGGCAACGCCTCCTTTCTCAATGCCTCGCACTTTACTTCCTGAGCTTCTGCCCGTTCGACCGTCTTTGTCAGCTTGTCCTCGCGGTCCTGCATGCGCTGTTCCATGCCGAGCACGAGGAGACGAATTTGCTCCATTTGGGAAAGCGTGGCGTCGATGGATGCTTGAGATGCTGCTGACGTTGGATCGGAAGATTGACCCGACGCAGGAGTAGGCACGGCGCGGTTCAAAAGGGACGATCCCATCGTACGAGCGACGACGACGGCCGAAGAGGGTGGTGCGATATCCAGTACAGTCTTTATTGAAACGTGAGCGGAAGCGCAAGTCGACGATAGAAGAAACGGGAGACGCACCTGCCAATGGTCTCCTGCAATCTTTGCGAGGGCCTGTTCGAGCGTCCGTTCGCGCACACGCGCGCGCTCTAGTTCGGCCATGCATCGTTCGTTTTCGCGCTGGGTCCCTTGGAGGATGAGGTCTAGGTTTTTGTATTCTTTTTCGAGGGCTTGGATGGTTTCGAGTGGGGGGCGGGCAGCGAGTTGGGTTTGGAGGGAGAGGATGGTGGATTGGAGCTGCGTGTGTGTCGTTGTGTGAGAGTCTGTGAGCGAATGCGCGGGCGTGATCCGAGGGACAGACCTTGTCGTTCTCGCGATCCTTTTCGAGGAGCTGTTTACGGAGGGTGTCTTCGATCGAGGTGGGCTCGTCGGTTTCGCGGAGGGCGGAGAGGTCAGAGTCGGGGGGGAGGGCGGTGAGGGAGGTGCGGAGGTAGGTACGGACGCTTTGGGTGCGGCGCATAGCGGACATCTTCGGTGTGGAGAGGGGAAGGGGGATCGGTGTGGCTGTACTAGTTTGTTTTCGTCGCTTCGAAGCCCCTGTCCCCTCCTACAACGTTTTTTTATATTTTATATTTATTTTGACAGTGGTTTATCCCACATGATGCATGAAGAAACATCGAGGGAAATAAGAACCCCCCCGGGATCGTCGCTACTCACTAGCTCCCGCATCTTCCACCTGGTGTATGGGGGTCTGCATGAATTATATAATCGATGGCATGGGAGTGGGACCCCAGATGCGTACGTAATTCGACTTGCTAATCGACCAACCACAAATTCTTTTCTCGACACAGCGCGAGAGCCAAACGACCACCGGCGCGGACCAAAAACGAAGACGACGACGGCAGCGACGACCACAACGACCACAACGGCGGCGACGACGATCACCACAACGACCGCAGACGAGCGACGACGAGACGACTTTGCTTCTTGCTCTGAAAGCTCATGCTCGAGTCCCAGATGAACGACATCTCGCCCACGCTGTTTTCCGCCTCCAAGCTCGGGGAGTATACCGTCACGGGCGACATCGCCGAGGGCACCTTTGGCAAGGTCAAAAGTACGTCCTATCTCGATGGCGATCGTCTACACTTCCTAGTCTGATGCCCCCCATCCCACCCTTTTTTCTTTTTTTTTCTTTCTCTTGCCTCTTTCTCTGCAGTGGCGACACATACCATCACCGGACAGCGGGTCGCCATGAAATACATATCCAAGGCCGTCATACACATGACCAAAACCAAGACCCGCGTGCAGCGCGAGGTCGAGTACATGCGTACTCTCCGACATCCACACATCATCAAGTTGTACGTGCCCCCTCCGCATCTCCTCTCTCGACATCCGATCGTGACACTCTATATGTGCTCGCTCCTTTTCTCTCCCCCCTTTTCCAAATACGCAGATACGAGGTCATATCCACACCAACGGACATCATCATCGTGCTCGAATACGCTGGTGGCGAGCTATTCAATTACATCGTCACCAACGGCCGCATGCCCGAGCAGCGCGCACGCAAGTTCTTCCAGCAACTCATCTCGGGCATCGAGTACAGCCACAAGCTGAAGATCGTCCATCGCGATCTCAAGCCAGAGAACGTGCTCCTCGATGACGACCTCAACGTCAAGATCGCCGATTTCGGGCTCTCTAACGAGATCAAGGACGGCGACTTTTTGAAGACCAGCTGTGGGAGCCCGAATTATGCCGCTCCGGAGGTCATCCGTGGTGGACTATATACGGGCCCCGAGATCGACGTGTGGAGCTGTGGGGTCATTCTCTATGTCATGTTGTGTGGGAGGCTTCCATTCGAGGACGACGACGTCCAGACTCTTTTCACGAAAATCAGTCGTGCGTTTCTCCTCCTCGCTCTTCCTTTCTTCCCTCAATGAAACTTTTGCCACAGAGGGAAGCTACCATATGCCGAGCCACCTAGGTGCAGACGCCCGAGGTTTGATCAACGCAATGCTCGCCGTCGATCCCGTCAAACGGATTACCATTCCCGAGATCACTCAGCATCCGTTTTACACGACCGACCTTCCACGATACCTCACTCCTCTTCCGCCGCCACCGGGTCCGGTTCTAGGCACACTCTCGTCGTTGGTAACGCCACCTGCAAAGGCGTTGGATTTCGAAATCATCGAAGGACTGGGTCGGATCGAGGAGGACGTCGTCGACGAGCTTGCGTCGAGGATGAACGGGGTGGATAAGGAGGACATTTGGGAATGTTTACGGCGGGACGACGGTGTTCAGGGGAACGCCGTCAAGGTGGCCTATATGCTGTTGCGCGATAAGCGCAGGGCTGGGAGAGATCGTAAGCAGCCGATGCCCTTCTGATGCTGACATTTCAACTCACGATGTCTAGTCGCAGAGTTCGAGGAACAAGAACGCGACGCCAAGCTGGCGGCCATGGACGTCAGTAGTTTCATTGATCATCCTCATTCCTCTCTTCCTTCTCCTGCTGAGCCGAGTGTTTTAGCCCAGGAACACGATGTCGCCCACCGTACTGTCGCCTGCGGGCGATTTAGAAGACAACCCGTTCGAAGCCGAGTTCAACGGCGACTATGACGACGACGAAATCGACGACGGGCTCGATTTCTCGACGCCTCCGCTTGATGGCGAAATCAACAACTTTGCGGTGCTCAATTCCTCCCTCCCTCTTCCGGACCAACTTCCCGAACAACACCACCTAGCCTCGTATGCCAACGCGAAGCGCGCGTGGCCAGTGAAAGAAAAGAAGCAACATCGGACCAAGTGGCATTTCGGTATCCGCAGCCGGTCGCCGCCGATGGAGGTGATGCTCGAGATTTATCGGACACTCAAGATGCTCGGGATGGAGTGGAAGGAGAAACGAAACTTGGGCGGGTTGGGCGGGGTGCGGCGTCAACGGCAGCGGTCGAACAGTACCAGGATCGAGCGGGCGAAGGAGTTGGATGGGAATGATACGGTTGATTTGAGGGCGGCCGCGAGCGTGTATTTCGTAGAGACGCGGGCAAGGGTTCAGGATGTGGTGGTAACGATCACTTCGAGGACGATATGGGATGAATGCTGATGCCTTTTTATTATTATTTCAGATCCTTATGAACCTACAGCTGTACATGGTAGACTCGATCAACTATCTGGTCGACTTTCACCACAAGAAGACATACAAGGCCTCGACGGAGCCCGGGGCCCACAAATTCGACATGGCGGATCTGGACACGCTGCTGCCCGAGACGAGCTCGGACGGACGATCGATCAAGGACGGGCATGCAGTCAAGGAGGACGAGGTGGTGTCGCCGTTTGTGTTCATGGACATCGCCTGCCGGCTCATTCTCGAACTCGCTGGCGGGGGAGATTGACAGGGCCTCTAGTTGCGCTCTTGGAAGCTTTCTGTTCCTTTTCCTTTTCCTTTTCCTTTTTCCTATTTCCTCATTTCCTCTCATGTTGTCACGTCTGATTCCCATAGATTCCCTTTTTGCATTTCAGCCTCTGTTGTTTTTCTTCTGATTGTTGTCTGCCTACTCGCTCGTTCGCTCGTTTGCCTGTATTGTTTTTTTCACGCCGAGTTTGCTTTCTCTCTTTTCCTTTTCTTTTACCCAGCAATATCATCTGTACTAGTAGGATTATGTGCTTGGTTATGTACTCATGCGTCAGTGCACCTCTTCCTTTTGTTTCTTTGCGCCTCTAACTCCTCTGCGCTTCACGTACGCACACAATACTCACAAGCACAACGTACAACGACAACACGACGATGCGATTCGTCGAAGTAATCTCAGCGTTACAAACTTCATACTCACATGTCCATACCCAGATGAACCACTCCGCCTCCGTCTTCCGATCACCATTTCGAAGTACGTTTCGGAGCCACTATGTCTTAAAAAATACGCCTTGCCGTTTCGATGTGTTGGCTGATTGGAACGACCAAAAAGACTTGCGGGGCTTTCTTGAACCTAGACCGTACGGCTAGAGGCGGCCCTGGTGGAGACTCGGAACCGGGGAGCGGTTTTCTTCAGGGTATCACTATCCTGAGCATCCACCGTTTCGAAGATCCAAATGTGTTATGGGCTATTGTGATTGTGCCTATGTGCCGGGACGTTGACCAGGCACTGTGTGCATAAGTCGGGCAGGTGATGCCGTAGCAAAGGGTCGTTGTAAGAGTAGTACTGGTCAGGGACGGGGGAGAGGGGAAAATGCACATAGGTCTCCTGCTCGATGGGAACGCCCCTGGTCGTGTCATGTGTTTTTTCCGACATAGGTCCCCAAGGAATTGACCCCTGGACCTGGGCATTTCGACCGGTCCTTACGAAGCGCCTGGCAGGGGTGAGCTTGATGCGAAACTGACCAACGATCGCGGGTTTAGGAAAAAGTATGTATCCAGTTGGAAATCGCGCAAGCCTTGGGCGTGACTTTGTGTAAACGGAATCGATTCGAGTCGTTAAGGCGAAGGAGAATCAAAAGTCGCTGTAGGATTCCGAGCGAAAACGAAATTCACCCCACGCCAGCACGTCCTGCGGTGGGTTGTTGCCTGCTGCCAAGGCCCGATGATCCGATGCAGAGGCAAATAGTAGCCCTTTGTAAAATATTGTTTATTCGGTCTCAGGACAGCACTTCATAATACGTTTGTGGTTCGGCTTCAAGTCCGGCGTGAGGTGATACAATGGAACGACCACGAGTCGATCGAATAGAGGCCGTGTCGAGGGGGGTCAAAAAGAGGTTGCAGAGCCTTTGAAGAAGCTCGAGCCAGAGTCGGCGAGTACTTACGTTCAGCGGGTGGTGGTCGCCAAGTGGTCGCCGATCAGTGATTAGAGAACCAGCCGAAGTGAACCCTTGAGGTTCTGGCACTAGAAGGACTGGTTCAATTGGCCGATTTGTTTGAAAACGACCGCTACTTCTCTGTCAACGACTTTCCCCTTCAATCAC